>CM031950.1:11377415-11637415 GCA_018749465.1 Paracanthobrama guichenoti
AACATTTCCTCTTTCGTGCATGCATATGGTTTGTCTCTGATTAGCGAGTTCATGAATATGTATATGTACTCTGAGAGAAGATGTTGAAATTGGGTCATTATGGCTTGATATTCTTTTCCAGTGCTACGAGTGAAGCATAGCTACACTCTCTGACACCTAAAACCATCTTAATACCTTGAACCTTTGTGACCAAAGAGCACAGTGTTCTATAGAAAGCTTGTCAACTCCACAGTATCTTTCAGACTTAAAAATGGCTACAAGAATCTTAAAATCACTGGACACAAGCTTTTTCCATATTTAATGGGATACACCCTCTTAACGGACGGTGTTGAGTGGATTTCATTATGTGCCAGTAATGTAAACACTTCTGATTGGCCATTGCGTTCAAGTGCTCAACATGACTTTAATTGGGTCTGATACTTAATGCTGCAAAAATAATACTGTAAAAAGAAACATTTGCCGCTTCGAGAGTAGAGATCTAACTAGAATGCTTTTCCTGATTAATTAATCGCAGCATGTCATGATGGTAATTGCGCTTATTTTTCAATTAAACAAACAGCTCTGATGCATCTTCTACATGTATCTATTAAATTGACAGAGGTTACTGATGTTTGAAGAAAAACCTATGAAAAATGCAAGAAACTGCCTTGAAGGAAAAAAGTTTTACTCTGCTTCTAACCATAATGTTTGTTTAGGTTTTCCAAGTACAAAGGGCAATCATCTCCGAGCCCAGATATTATTTTGACAGCCCTCTCTTTTTCATTTTCACTGCTTTGACTTGTTCTTTTGTTATCAAAGGTCATTTCCAAAGGGTTTCTTATGGAGAACTGTTCAAGGAGATTGCTCCTGCAAATATACTCAACTTCAGGTGGGGAGGTGCATGTTAAAGTTCAAGAACCTCTTTTTGTGTTAGGTGTGTTTTTGTTTATCTCACAGATTTAAAGGAATAATTCGCTTAAAAAATTAAAAATTTTTACTCATTTGCACATTTTTACACAGTTTGTTTTTTAAATGCCAGAAGGCACAGCAGGTGAACATTTCCACCACCTGGACTAGAGTGAGAAATCCAGGATGCTGTCTGCTACAATTTTACTAATAAATTGCTTACATTTTGGGTTGTTTCTCCAAAACGGGTTGGCGCACTTGGAAAATGAACATCAAGACACATGTAAGTTTCGCTGACACGCTCGTGTACTTTATTACGTGCTAACGTAATTTACTGTCATTGTATTGAATTCACCCAATTTATAAAATTATCTCTCTTTGTGTTCCACAGAAGAAAGAGTCTTGTATACAGATTTGGAATGACAGATGACAGAATTGTTACTTTTAGGTGAACTATCCTTGTAAATGAGCTTGTTGTGCTCAGGGATTTATTTTGTCTGGATATGAACAGTAACTGTGGAAAAATTACTTTACATAAGATCGTAAAAGGTGACAGCCCTCCTGTCAAAGAACAAATCATCTGACCCTCAAAATCTACCTGTCACTATGGCATTTGTCACCATATCTTTCGTCTGTGATAGAACTAGCTCTCGCTCTCTTTTGTATTGAACTATTTTAGATCCCTACACAGGGTGACAGCTGGACAATAAATGATCTTTAAAGCTATCTAAAAGCTTTCATAGACCATTCTATTCTTTAACACTTAGCCTACTTTTCCTTAGTTTCAAACAAAAGTTACATTGCAGTTTGAAGACTTTTTGTAGTCCATTTCTCTGAAAATTCTCAAACAAACTTTCTGATATTGTGTTGTTGCTGAAACACTGAATTTATTGCTTCTTCATAGGTCTGTCTCTCTCAAATGAAATTACATTTTTCAAAAGCTTTAGGGAAGCCGGGACACACCAAGATGATGGTTGGTCGTCGGTCAATGTCGTGCCTTTTTTGAGCATCGGTCGGCATAGTTTTTTCTATGTGTTCCGCACCAGTGACTCTAGTCGCATACCGCCTGGGGTTTTTAAAACCTATTCAGCATGCTGAATCGGTGTCTGGCCATCGGTGAGAGAGAGAACCCTGATTGACTGTTCAGCTTAGCGAACGAGCAGTGCCTAAGAATAAAACCGAAAGTGATGAAAGTAAGCAAAGATGTCAAGACAGGACAGACAAAAGGCTATTATAATTTTATAGGAATGTTTATGGAAATTTTTGACCATCCTTCTAGAAGTGCATATGTGAGGTCAGGCACTGATGTTGAATGAGAAGGCCTGGCTCGCAGTCTCCACTCTAATTCATCCCAAAGGTTTTCTATCGGTTTGAGGCCAGTCAAGTTCCTCCACACCAAACTCACTCATCCATGTCTTTATGTGGCTTGCTTTGTGCACTGGTGCGCAGTCATGTTGGAACTGGAAGGGGACATCCCCAAACTGTTTCCACCAAAATGTCTTGGTATGCTGAAGCATTAAGAGTTTCTTTCACTGGAACTAAGGGGCCAAGCCCAACCCCTGAAAAACAACCCCACACCATAATCCCCCTTCCACCAAACTTTACACTTGGCACAATGCAGTCAGGCAAGTACCATTCCCTGGCAACTGCCAAATTGCAGTTCTTTCATCGGAAAACTCTTTCATCGGATTGCCAGACAGAGAAGCGTGTTTCATCACTCCAGAGAACACGTCTCTACTGCTCTAGAGTCCAGTGGTGGCGTACTTTACACCACTGCATCCAACGCTTTGCATTGCACTTGGTGATGTAAGGCTTGGATGCAGCTGCTCAGCCATGGAAACCCATTCCATGAAGCTCTCGACACACTGTTCTTGAGCTAATCTGAAGGCCACACAAAGTTTGGCGGTCTGTAGCTATTGATTCTGCGACTCTGTGATTTTACATGGCCTACCACTTCATGGCTGAGTTGTTGTTGTTCCCAATTTCTTCCACTTATAATACCACTAACAGTTGACTGTGGGATAGTTAGTAGTGAGGAAATTTCATGAATGTACTTATTGCACAGGTGGCAACCTATCACGGTACCACACTTGAATTCACTGAGCTCCTGAGAGCGACGCATTCTTTCACAAATTATTGTAGAAGCAGTCTGCATGCCTAGGTGCTTGATTTTATACACCTGTGGCCATAGAAGTGATTGGAACACCTGAATTCACTGATTTGGAGGGGTGTCCCAATACTTTTGGCAATATAGTGTATATATCTGCAGCCCTAGTTTGGGTTTCCCTTTTTGAATGATGAAAATAGACTATTGATACCTGCTCATATAGTCAGCTTTCGTCGCCGCTTGATTATTTGACGTTGGCTTGGTGTGTCCCAGGCTTTAAACAGACTCCTGCCTATAAGGACAAAGTTCTGTTTGACTACCAACAAATAACCTGTTGTTAGTCTGTTGAGCCAGTGGTGACCAGAATGCACCTCGTTGAACTGAAGCAACATGTGGTCAAATCCAGAAGGAAGCCAGAGAGGGAATCATCTGTGCAGGGGAGATAGATACCGTTCTTACAGCTGCTTTCATCAGCTTGAGGCAAAATAACAGATGGATGAACTGCTGAAAACAAAACACTTAAGCAGTTCTGAATATATGTACAATGACCCGCCATTATCGGCGGAAATGACAAATTTTACTTTGGTCAAGCTATTTTCTAACTAAAGATTTTCACTCGGCTACTAGTATAACAACAGAAAACATTGTATTTTGTAAATGCATGTTATTTATCTTATTGTAAACCATTTTCCCTGGTACTGTTTAATCAAAACAAATACCAGACTTAAACTCAGTTCCTCCACAATCGATTGCAATTTTTGAGTGCATCGCCTGCATCTTAAAATACACTTGGATGCATCTCACAATTCAAAATAAAGATGTCACTACTTCCATTGCATTGAGAATTTAAAATTCAACTGTAAAGAAAAACATATTTTTTCAAATTAGAATGAACATAAATGTAGCCTTGTACTTGTCACTTTAACAATCACTCCGGCTGTATAACTAAAAACACCCACCTCACGCTGATTTCCATGACCTGAAGTCAAAGCTAAAGAATATGCGGCCGGTATTTCTTAAGGAAGTGATGGATGAAATGATATGTTTTGGGTTGCATAGATATGGCAGTGATGGCCTGCTTTGACTATCTAGACAGATACTACAAGGGTTTTCAACTTGAGAAAGCACCGACACACTCTCCCATAACTTTGTGTCCAGGCGGGCTGGCTTGTGGATAAATGTTGTCATGTTCAGTGAAACCACTTGACTTATGGTTTGCACCATGCATGAAGCCATGAAATTGCATAGCAATCGCTGGTTCAGCGACAGCGCCTTGTTTTCCATTTGGTTTCTGATTTATTTTGGTGAGTGATTTTTGGAGATGGAAATTTAATGGAGGCTGTGAGAAAAGAGGCATCTGTGTCTGATCCACCAGTGTGTGTGACTAAAAGGCAGGGCTGGATGTCAATCTGTGAAGTCCTCTGTGGAATTGAATCCAAACCAAGGGGAAAAACTCTGAATGAAGTGTCTCTCCATTTTCAAGAGGAACAATAACAGATGCATTTGATAGGAAATACACATTCTGAGCAGCAGAGTAATTCAAGAGTGTAAGAGGGTTCTCATTCTGTCTTATATTCACTCCATTCTCTCTTTATAGCGTTTCTATTTTCACTTTCACACACATTCCATCCAAGCTTCAAAGCCTCAATGAACAAAACCAGTGTAACATCATTGTGTCAGTCAGCCCCCCACTAAAGCCTGAATCTCTGTGACAGTGGGACTATATAGTGTTCCAGCATGCTGTCCTGTCAGAATGCAAGCCACATGCTGTCACCTACAGCCCTCCACTAGTAACACCCATAATCACCCACTGGGTGGCTTGGAGGAATTACGGTGTGTGGAGAAAATCGCTGAAATGGGTCACCACCATTGGTCCAGAGTGGACAACAGTAGCTGTAATTAAATCTGACAAGTGATTAACATTGACTCCAAGTGCCTATGGTGGGAATACGTCTTTACAAGTCAATTTTTGTTGCTGTTGCAATTAGTGTTACTGCTGGACTGTGGGGAAAGGGATTGTGGAGCTGTCCAGTGCTGTGGTGCTGAAATGCAGTTGCAGCATGAAGAATTCTAGGTGGGCCGTCTCACGCTGTGCTTTTTATCAGCTCAAACTCAGATTCTTGTCTCCCACTAGACATAAATGGGTTTTTATGTGATAATTATTCTAGCTCTTTGGACATATTTGCGGATAACAAACCACTTATTTTCAGAATCAGTTATACGTTTGAAATGTTGTCCTATAAACAAAAGCCTCTGTTGCCTAGAAAAAAGTAGAGATGCCATAGAAAAAACAACTTTTAACATTTCTTTGTTAAATCTCTGGTAATTATTAGGCCTACTTTGTAACATAGCCTACTGTATTTTTATGGGATTATAGGAAGTATTATGGGATAGCATTTTGTCTGTGTATTTCAGTTCCTTACTGTATAGGTCAATACCTAAATAACCCAATAAATTAGTACAAATACCTATTATATTTTAAAGGCTCCTGATTTTGTTTTTGAGGTCTCCTACAACAGGTTTACATGCATCAAAAGTCAAAAAGTACTTTAATTTTCTCATAATATACATTATATATCACCACATTGTTTAGTGATTCTCAAATGACTTGATAGATGAATCAGTCTCTCTAAATCCCTCCTTTCCGCGAGCTACTCTGCTCTTATTGGTCAGACGGCCCAGTCTATGGTAACCGATTACAGCGGAAACAAACGCCCATAAACTTAAGCTCCGTGCGGAGGCTTCCTAAAGCTCAGCGATTGTATACACTGTAAAGACAGTAACGATGGCGTTGATTTTACCATATCAATCCGGGTACGAGTCCGATGATGAAACCCATGTGTATATTTCTAATTTATTGTGATGCACATGTGGGAACTGTATTAACTGTATCAATAACGGTGCATGTTAGCCAATCACTGACGTGAATGACTGATGTAACATTAAAGTTTGCAAAACAAATCTTCCATCATTTATCTTTACTCAAAGTAGTAAGAGCGACAATGTCCATTGATAGACATAGTTTTAGGTAATAGTGGCCCACAGCTGATTTGCAGTAGTATTTCAGTAAGATACGCGAGTTAGCCAGTTAGCCGGAAACGTACACAATATAGAACACAAAATTACATATAGAAAATATATACATCAATAATGAATTATACTTACAGGTTGTAATTCTGAGGAGCAAGCTGGTCCAAATAAACGGAGTACTAACCCTTCTTTTTTTTTTAACTCCGAGATTTGAGCAGCAGTCGTCAGTAAAATGATGTTTTTGGGGAAAAGTTGTTCGCGGACCAACAACGTACAACATAGGTGGGCGTTATGCAAATATAATTTCTAGTGACGTAGAACTGTCGAACAAAAAAAACGACTCATTTAGGTGGTTCAGAGACGATTCTTTCTTTCTTTTCGACTTTACAACTTTGCAGAACGTCTACATTCACAAACAGCTGTATTACACACTGCATGAAAGGGAATACTCAAAAAAAAAAAAAAAAAAACATAATGGGGCACTTTAACTAAAGAATTGTGATTCGTCATGCACATTCCAATTTTTTAAGCCTTTTTTTTTGATTTACGCAATTTAATTAATAGTAAAATTCCATCAAATTTAATTGAATAATCCTTTACTAATTGAATTGAGTAATCCCTAATCAATTATTCAATTAAATTACATAAGGATTATTATTTATTTTTATTTTTTTCAGTGCAGGCAGGGCACTCTCTCCATATAGCCTATTGTATTACAAAGTTATATTTTTTTCTTATAAAAACATTTTACTGCTAAACTATGCATATCTCTTTGTTAAAGTAAGTTTGTGAGTTGATTTATAATATTTTACAGTCAAATTACGTCTCTTTAGAAAGAATAGGCCCTGTACATTTTTCCGTAGTGTACTGGTAACTTGCAGTTAACCAAATAACATTTTTTTAATGTAGCACGTTTGCCCTCGTTGTTTCTGAATGGAATGGTTTGAGGGTAGTATTTCAGAAGTTAAACGCCGTGAGCTATAGCTCAGGCAGTAATGAGCCGTATAGCTGTGGATCAATAACGTGATGCTGCGCCGCCCGAGCGCAAAGCCACGGATATATGAAAGAATGCGCGAGGGGTGGAGTTCTACTCTTTTACTTTCCACTCCACACAGTACGGACAGAGATCTCAACGCTGTCAGAACAGGCGCGCACTTGCACTCTTCTTTTGAGTTTTTTCATTTAGCGAACCGACCCCGTTGTGTAGTCATCTTTTTTTTTCTTGTAACATTGCTGATATATTATTATAAAGCGCATCACAGGACATCGGCGCTCTGCAGCGCGCGACCAGCACAGACGCTGATTTTCTGTCACCCTGCTGCGGTCCTGCGCGCGCCCGCGCCTCGCTGGAGCTGTGAGATTTTAGGAAGCACTGCAGCACCACGAACTGCTAAACTGTTTGAAGTAGAGAGCGTCCTCTTGTCCCGCACACCCATGGAAGGGGACGTTATGGATAAACTAGAGGACACGGCCTCAGTGAGCGAGTTCGACCCTATCACGGGGAATATTCCCGCCACCAAGGTGGAGATCACCGTCTCGTGCAGGTATGAGATAGCATCAATTTACACTCGCTCACTCAAGTTGAAGTCACTTTAAGGGCGTTTATAGCTCATATCGACCCCATAAGGTCAGGCGTTTGACTAGAGAAAAGTTCTTAAAACGTTTTTATTAGGTTCAGCAAATAGTTTTCTTGTATAAAAAACAAGTTTACTTTGTACTAGTGGGCTTGGCTGGTTGGTTCTTGATTTTTCTTTATATTGGTTCCTTTTAACTGAGAAAATGAAGCATTTCAAGAAATGTTCTCCTTTGGACTTGCTGTTCAACCCTGTTTTTGTTTTATTTTGTTGAATTATTTATTTAAAAAAATAGTTTTAGAAGTAGCAGTTCACATGCAGTAATTATGATTGGAGATTTCTGGCTCTACAGTATTGATATGAGTGTAAATGTCTAATATATCCAGTGAGTTGTGTATATACTTGCCCAAAGCACTTAATGTTGCAGCTCAATTGCCTCCATACAGAGATGCCATAAGTTGTCATATGCTATGAACATCAAGTCCCCACAGGCTCCCCTATATACCATCTTCTCTTTCCATCATAATAAATGTCACATGCTTGTGTATTTAGCTGTATTACAAGAAATGCTTGTTGGTATATCTTCGGTTATTCTTTGTTGGCTTTCGAGATGTGTATTACTCGCCAATTCATAGCCCTGTAGTGCTGAAGCAAACAGTGTATATTCATAAGAAGGAGCATAAAACCCCACCCAGTGTCCTCATGTCAAGGAATACAGCGTTCAAAACAGCAGCGAGGGGTTTATGTGTTGCATGTATGTATAGTTGCAGTTTCTTTGGGTGAACAATTTTTTTCTTTTTCTTTTCTTGATGCTTATAACATCGTCTTTACTTTAAGAGCAGAGGTTGATCTTGATAAGAATGCATCACTGAAATGCTGCTACTGGAAAAACAGGTTCTGAGATGTGGTGAAAATGTATTTCAGCCAGGACCACAGCCGGCTCATTGCTCAGAGTGATAGGTGGGCTATTGGTTTGGGTTTTCAATCATCTTGAGGAGTAATGGATACGGCTGACGTACTCGACATCTGCTATGCCTTTAATAGTCGCTTATAGTCAATTATACACGCTCCAGTCCAATTTAGACAAAATGATTTTACTGAATTTCCCAACTTGACAGTCAAACCATTGATTTAATGAGAGCAATTTCCTGTGCAAGTAGCTAATAACCATAAACTCGCCAACTTCTCAGCTGCAAGTTAATATTGCATGCTGTCTGCAATAAGAAAGAAAGAATACTGATTATGGGTGTAATTTGGTTTGATTGTTAGCTGAATAAATTTCTCTGTTAAAGACCAAGACGTCATCACATTAGCTAAATGTGATCTCAACTGTTTTTAATGAACCAGATATAAATTGCTTTTTAGATTGAAATACATTTTCAACATTTACATCCACTAAACGGTTATATCAAAATACAAGCAATCATCATACAACATGTACTGTACATTACACAAAAAAATCAGACTTTAGTGATTAGTTGCATTTTAATTTGAACTTAAGTGTCGTGCATGCATGTAAGAGCATATTATAAAAAAATTCTACCCCTCTCTTCATTATTTCTGTCCTACTTATCAAAAAGGGGGAAAATCATCAAGGAATACTAATGCATGCATTATCGATTATAAGGATTTCTATTACATATCCAATCCTCATGGGTTCAAATAAGATTCTAATGAATAAAAACACTGTGGATTAAACTTAAAATAGGAATTTCAGATTGTACAGTATGATCTCATCTGATTCTAAGAGAATTTTTAGAGGATTCTTGTTTGATCTGATTAGGATTGGTTCCCATTTCTAATTATGAAAATCCATTAGCATTCTTTTATAGGATTTTTCTATACCCTTCTCACTTCTACACCCCCACATAACTGCAATAATTCAAACACAGATAAAAAAAAAACCTCATTAGTGTTATCAAATATGCGATCAAGTTATTGATTTTTATGTTATTGTTATTTTAATTGAATTAGATTTTTGCCACCTCATTGCTTCTGAGATTGAATCAATGAATAAAGAAGTATACTGGCCCTGAACATTCTGTCGGCTCAGAACATTCTCTCCAGGTTTGTGATGAGACTCTGCGAGGCGGTGGTGGAAATCATCACCTGCGTTTGTTCATTGTAATTGATTTAGTTTGGGCTGATTATCAGGGGATTGTGGCAGACATGGAATTGAATCGCTTCACTTCCCCCTCCAGAATCCCTCATAACCTGCTGATGTTATTAGAGTGCAGAAAGTTTTGCCCGACAAACCAGAGACTCTGTGATAACCCTTATCACAAAAAGCTGTGGGTATGAGATATGCGATTGATCCTGTTGTCTGGCACTAATTGGGTTTTGGGTTTCCGATTGGTTTGTGTTTTGGTATAGTCAAGTGGCAAGAAAAGTATTTGGATACACTTAGGTCTTGAGCATTTTCATCTCTATAAATATGAAAAAATGTACATAATAAAAAAAGATTTGATTAATAATAAGAAATATTACTTATTTCTGAAGGATCATGGTACACTAAAGACTGGAATTTAGCTTTGCCTATACAGGAATAAAATATTCACAAGGAAGTGTTTTTAATCAAATAAATGCAACAACGTTAAAAATCTTTTGAACAGACTTTTGTATAACAGTATAACAGTAGTGTATATTTTAGATCCTGTTTGATGGAATAAAACCTAACATTTAGGCGATACTTTGCTAGTAGAAGTAGTCTAGATTTAAGTACACTGCATAGTTGTTGAATTTGCTTACAACTAAAAAAACAAGGATTCACCCTGGACTGGCACTAAGCTGCATTAACTTGTCTTTTCAGTTAACTAAATGCACATGACAATACTGCAAAGACAAAACACAGTAACTGCGGCAACACTGGATCCAAGAAAATGTTTTTCAGATATTTTTTGATTGATTTAAAATCAATTTCACACTTAATTTTCTATGAATCTCATCACAGTTGATCATCGCCAAACACAACAGTCAGGACAGATTGTAGTCTAAGAGACCTGAATTTAAATTTCCTAACTCAGACTAGAGGGGTAATGTTGACCACATACATTTGGAAAAACAACAAAAAATGTAATGGGTGCTCCAGAAGGGGTGCAAAATACAAACAAGTATAAGTGCATCCTTCCTCTTCCTGTTCTCTACTGTTTGACCCTGATGATGTTGATGTAACCCTGCAAAAAAAGGCTTTTTAATATTAAAATCTATGTGAGTGCCTGGACTTGGAATTGTGTCTCTTTCATGAGGAAGGATCTACTTGTTTGCATTATGTATCTTAACTAACTAGAACTTTCTAGATACCTCTGCATTATGCTCTTAAAGATATTTGAAATGGCTCTTGAACTGAAGTTTCTTTACCATTTACCTAAACATTGAATTCTAAATTGAATTATTGCTGCTGGGAAATGGATGTCCTTTCCAAAAACCATGTGTCCCTGTTGTCACTGTATCCTTCACGAGTAGCTCCATGAGTAGCTCTCTGTATTGAAAAAGTGGAGGAATAAAGTTGCAGTTGTTGGCAAGCTTCAGTTTCACTGCAGAGCCACGTCCTCCTCTTAGTTGACCTTGCAGGTGAGGAACCAGATCATGGAATACATCTACATTCATTCTGCACCGCTCTGCTGCTAGACTCTCTCTGCTGGGCTCTACTCTGCTGAGAAGGGCTCTGTCTTGTGGGTATTTGCAAACCTGGAGATGATTTACGGTTGGGTTTCAGCTCACTTCTCAGCGTGTGACTTGATTCCAAATGGAGCCATGGTGTATTGTAAGCCGTTGTTGTTGTTTTCCGTTCAGCTCCAGTGCCTTTTATTGCTGGATTTCCTCATCTGATATATGCTGGAATGGTACCTTAAGAGCTGTGAATATTAGAGCAGACTTTCACATCTTCCTACGTATCCTGTTTCCAACATGTCTTCATAGATTTAAACACTGCCACCAAAATGAAAAACAATCAAGTTTAATTTTGCAGATGCTACATGAACCTGAGCTGGTGAAGAAGCATGTAACTCCAAAGTGAGACGGAGAAAGAAATGTAGGAAGATGAATGGATGACAAGTATAGCAGAATACTAAGGCTTCGACATGATGGCATGTCAGTTACAGTGCTCAGCAAAGGTGGCTCAGATTTCGAGATTTTCTTGGTGGAAATGGAAACTGGGGTCAAACAGGGATGCATAATTCGCACCCACCCTGTTTGCCATCTTCATTGCTGCCATACTCCACCTCATTGGCGAAGAGCTGTCACAGGGGACTCTTCAACCTTAACAGGTTCAAGGCAAAGAGCAAAGTCAACTAGTACGGAGCTTCAGTACGCAGACAATGCAGCACACTCTGCAGAAGACCTCCAGGGCATCCTGAAAGCCTTTGGGTACAGAGCCCTGGGCCTAACCTTAAACATAAAGAAGACCCAGGTCCTATATCAATCTCCACCCAACCAGCCAGCTACCCAGTCCACCATAAAAGTGGACAACACCACTCTTGAAAACGTGGACCACTTCCCCTACCTTGGCAGCCTTCTTTCCTCAAAAGCTGATATCGACTCTGAGGTCAAGCATCACTTTAGTTGTGCCAGTGGAGCCTACGCCAGACTCAGGAAAATAGTCTTCGAAGTCCAAGACCTAACAGCCCAAACAAAACTCCTGGTCAAGAAAGCCTTTGTCCTCCCTGCCCTGTTGTATGGAGCCAAGTCATGGACCACATACAACAGGCACTTGAGAGCCCTGGAACAATACCACCAAAGATCCGTGGAAAAACAATGTTCATATTTGTTTTTTCATATTCATCATCCTAAAAATTTGTCACACACAGAAACATTGCACACTGAGTCTGATGCGTATGAATTAATCTGGTGCTAAAAAATTCGCGAAACGATACAAAATGTCTTCAAGCAGTGAGGATGATTTTGTTGTCCTCTCTATTCCTAAAAAGAGAAAAAGAAAGAGGAAATATTGGGTCCATCCAATCCTGAGATTGCGTAGAAAGGAAGGAGAGTTCCACCTCCTTATTAAGGAGCTGCGGGATTATCCTGAGCGATTCAAAGGTTACTTCAGGATGTCAGTGGCTCAGTTTGATGCTTGCTAGCGATATTGGAGCCACATATTAAAACTTTGTTTGTCATACAGTGCTTTGTGCTGCGAGACGAAGCAGATCAACTTGTCAGACGCCATTCTGGATTTTGGTGTTCGCTTGTACAGGGGCTCTGAATTGTCAAAACACCTCTCTAAATGCTTGCTATGGATGCAAAAAAACGCAGAAAATTTAACCTGATCTGAATTATTTTATGAGGGACGAAAGTTTCGGAGGCAGTGTGTAAATGTGATTGACCCAACGTGAGATAATTTTTTTTTTTTTTTTATGTGCGAAAATTTCGGACGACAATTTCGGACTCAGTGTGCAAGGACCTTCACGAAAGATTCTGAGGATCAGCTGGGAGGGCAGACACACCAACATCAGCTTCTTGGAGGAAGCCGCCAACATGAATAGCATCACCACTATAATAATGCAGTACCAACTTTAATGGCCAGGCCATATAATCCGCATGCATGTCCAATACACCAATCTCCTAAAACAGGTCCTGTACTCCTAGCTGAAGGAAGCTAATCGAGCCACTGGCAGGCAAAAGAAATGTTACAAGGACAATATCAAGGCCACATCACATCGAGCAACTGGGAACACATTGCACTGGACAGGAGCTCCTTGAAGAAATCCGTTCAGGAAGGTTCTGCACGTCATGAAATAGAACTCTTGCCACAAAGGCAAAGCTAGAAAGACAAAAAGGCTTAATCTCCACCAACGATCACCACTTCCCCTGCCCACACTGCACCAATGTATGTGGATCGGGAATCGGCCTCTGCAGCCATCTGAAGAACCACAGGTAGACAACTCAATTGAGAGGAGAGTCATACTCGCCTCGAGTGACCACCAATGATGATGATGATGGGGAGGATGGATAGATGGTGAGGTCTTCAGCTTGTAATAAAGAGGCAGAATCAATGCCAAAAGACATGAGAGGCTAAATGAGGCTCAGAGATTTACAATCATTATGTATTCACACTGTAATCTACTGCAGAAGTGATTGTGTGAGTGTCCTAGTTTATGTATTGTTTTCCTCCAATCTCTATTCACATGTTCTTGTCCTGTTTTTGTTGTGATTTCTGTCTCTAGGTTTGATTGGCATAATTGACATCTAGAAGAACAAACCGATATTACACTGAGGCAGTAATTTTGAACCTTTAAGAATAAACAAGCCCTGTGATATGTCCAATATGTGATTAAAATAAAATCATAGGTTGGTAGATAACAGTTTTTAGGAGGAGGGACTGAGTGTCTGACCTCTGCATGTCACAGAGGGAAGCGTTTAATATGGTGAATAGTCTAACAGATGGTTGATGAAAAAAAAAACAGCTGCTGAACGGATGGATGGGCTGGATGAGAGCTTGGCCAGTTGTTAATTGAGCTGGCTGATTTAGTATGGGTATAAATGTGTTAGTGCGAGTGTGGGTATGCCTGTGTTGTGACAGAGGATGGTGTTGAATCAAAGAGCTCAAAACGGCTGTCTCACAAACACAGAATTCTCGTGTGGTGTTTGAGATCATCGTGTGATGTGACATACTAGGAATGACAAAAGGCTTGTCTACAGTTGCTATTCATCGCAGATCTTTGGTTACACTTTATTCCAATGGTCCACTTTAGACATTCTAATAACTATAAGTAACTTTTCACCTACATGTCAACCAACTCTCATTAGAGTAGACTGTAGTAGATGGTTAGGTTGACATGTAGTTGGAAAGTTACTTGTAGTAAAGTGGACTGTCAAAATAAAGTGTTGCTTTGATCTTTATTGGGCTAATTCAGCTGCCCCCTAATTGAAATTAAAACACATTGATTGGCATTGCAGTTTTTAACTCCAAAACAAGAACTGGCCCAATGAAATTTACTAAATATTTATATTTTTACATCACTACTAGTTATAATTTTTTTTTTTTTTTACTGTAAAATTGTTGCAGTAGAGTCAACATGAACTGACCCTATTTACTTTCTTGTATTCTTTAATTAAAATATAATTGCTATGCTTGAAATTACTTTTAATTTTCGCTGACATCTTCATGACTGCTTTAGGTCTAATCCCTTCCCTAATAGTTGACTAACTGTTAGTCTAACCAAAATTGTATTAGTCATTTAGGCGCAAGAAAAAAAAAAACTCCAAACATTTGCCCATCATTCATCGACCTCAAATATGGCTTAAGTAGTAGTAGCAGCAAGTAGTAGCAACTTTAAAAGTCCACTCGCACTAATGTTAACCTAGATAAATGTGCGCTAGTATTAGACCACATCCACACAAATGATGCAAATACAGTAATTAAATGACGCAATATTGACGTGTGTATGCCCAGTGGCTGTAGCTGTATCCCTTCTAGTCTTTACCATGCGGGACGTGGTGTGATGACATCACCGTTTCACAAACTATACTGAATTGGCTGTACACATGAAAACGCAAGGGTGTCGGTTTCAGATTTATCCACTCTGGGACCCGGTTTAAAAAAATACCGGTTTCAGGCTCCTAAAATGCCCGATCCATCTGGATGAAACGCTAATACGATGCTAAATTTTTACGTATACAGCTGGACGAGGCCTTACATGCATATCTGTGTTTGTGTGGAGAGCGCACTTGCTGCGTGACATACAGGTGCCGGCGTGATCACTTGCATTTAACTTCAAACTCTCCGTCATTTTTGGTCATACAGGAGTAATGCAAACTGTAAACGGCCTATTTTTATTGCTATAAACTCACAATAACAACAAAACGCTGTGTTTATGTAAAATAATGAAAACAGTTCGGGATGCGCTTGATCTGTCGTCTCGGTCTCTGTGAACTTGAGCACGTAACAAAAATAAACCGAAACTCACAGACTGTACTTGCCTATCTATACAAAGATTTAAATGTCTACTTTTAAATGAACCAATTCAAGTGGAAAACAAATATTCTCAGATTATGTTATCCGTATGAATTGTGCATATAGGCGTGTCCACTGTGGAGATGACGAGACAGCATTGTCGACTTGATCTCTGCAGCCGAAAACACAGAAAACATTCAATAAATTATTCAAATGTTTAAACAGTCTCCTTGCTGTTTTTTCACGCCACACTCATAATCATTACGCTTGACGGTGCCCTGTGGCAAGCTTTATGTGTGCATTTGAGCGCT
This sequence comes from Paracanthobrama guichenoti, assembly GCA_018749465.1. Classification (NCBI taxonomy): domain Eukaryota; kingdom Metazoa; phylum Chordata; class Actinopteri; order Cypriniformes; family Gobionidae; genus Paracanthobrama; species Paracanthobrama guichenoti. The sequence continues at coordinate 11,393,214 of CM031950.1, forward strand.
GATTACGCTATGTTGTATTATATATAGGCAATTAAAGACTTATTATTATGATTTATGGCTTATTAATGTAAACGCACAATTAGACAACTAATGGCTTAAATGAACAACGATTAGAAAAATCTTTAGTCGAGGGCAGCCCTAGACTGCACTGACAGGTGGACCACCAGCAAACGCTATTTAGCATAGCAAACAAAGCTGGCATGGGGTCAATTTTTGGATTTGGGCATCACTTATTTAAATTCTACACATTTGACCTACTTCAGTACTCTGATCCATTTTTTAAAAAACAGTTTTTCAGTCAATATTATCTGATAACAACTTCTCTGGTAATTTTAATCTGCAATCCTCTACCCCTCTAACTAAACTAAATTGGCATACATAACACATTAATGTTTTCTCTATTGTGCATTACTCTCATATAATCCATAGTGCAACACAAGTGTTTAGGGATGCACAATATATTTGGACCATATTGTTAATCAGTTGTTATTAATTTAATTAATATATAGGTTTCACAGACAATTTAGATTAATCCAGAATTAAGTCTTCATTCAACTAGGGCATTTAAGTAGCTTTTCTAAACGTGCTTTAGAAAAAAAAAACATTACTGGTGTAAGGACAAAACAATGGCGCTAACATATTTTAAGATATGTCAGTGCAAGTTGCTTTCATTTAAAACAGCTCAAACATGCATTTTAGTCTGAGACTAGGCTGATGATGTCATTTATATATTGAGACCTTTAACTAATTTTAAGGGAATGTGGGAAAGATTTAGCTGACCGTTCTCAATTTTCTCATCAACAATTTATCTCCCAGCGATTACTTATCCATATATTATATATTTAAATATAATTATGTGATGTCTCAATTCACTTAAACATCACACATAAGTTTGCAGACAAAATTGTGGAGAATTTTGATGTCGGCCAGTTATTGGAAACTAATTATAGAATTGGGCAGATTTTTAAGACAAGTGTAGTTTTTGTTTATATACTGTATATATATATATATATATATATACTGATTCAAGCTGATAGAAGAGCAACTTTGACTGAAATAACCACTTGTTACAACTGAGGTATGCAGCAAAGCATTTGTGAAGCCACAACACGCACAACCTTGAGGCGGATGGGCTACGACAGCAGAAGACCCCACCGGGTACCACTCATCTCCACTACAAATAGGAAAAAGAGGCTGCAATTTGCACAAGCTCACCAAAATTGGACAGTTGAAGACTGGAAAAATGTTGCCTGGTCTGATGAGTCTCGATTTCTGTTGAGACATTCAGATGGTAGAGTCAGAATTTGGTGTAAACAGAATGAGAACATGGATCCATCATGCCTTGTTACCAGGCTGGTGGTGGTGGTGTAATGGTGTGGGGGATGTTTTCTTGGCACACTTTAGGCCCCTTAGTGCCAATTGGGCATTGTTTAAATGCCACGGCCTACCTGAGCATTGTTTCTGACCATGTCCATCCCTTTATGACCACCATGTACCCATTCTCTGATGGCTACTTCCAGCAGGATAATGCACCATGTTACAAAGCTCGAATCATTTCAAATTGGTTTCTTGAACATGACAATGAGTTCACTGTACTAAAATGGCCCCCACAGTCACCAGATCTCAACCCAATAGAGCATCTTTGGGATGTGGTGGAACGGGAGCTTCGTGCCCTGGATGTGCATCCCACAAATCTTCATCAACTGCAAGATGCTATCCTATCAATATGGGCCAACATTTCTAAAGAATGCTTTCAGCACCTTGTTGAATCAATGCCACGTAGAATTAAGGCAGTTCTGAAGGCGAAAGGGGGTCAAACACAGTATTAGTATGGTGGAGTGTATATTACTAATGTATTACTCCAATTACTTAATCACACATCACCATCACTTTAGCCATGACTTTTTTAATGTTTACATGTTTATCCTATTAAGAGGTAATTCAACTTAAATGAGCACCATAGATCAGGATGCGCTGCGTAACAGTGATTAAGTGCTGCATTTACAAGCTATTGAGCAAGAGACATGCAAAACGAGATCATTGGCCCTGTGGCTTCTGACTTCACCAGAGGTTTTTGTGTAGATTTATGCCTGGTTTGTGAATAGCGCTTGCCAGGATTTAATTACAGTGTTTCATTCTTGTTGTTGACGAGCTGGAAAAATGCTGACACTCCTGTTCTTCTGTAATTACTTCTTGAGGAAAAGACAGAGGGATTGTAGATCATATTACATTTAATGAAACACTATAACAGGAATTCTTAGGTCTTAGAAGTGGCACAGGACCTGTGAGAGACATTCTAATAGCGTACTAGTTGATTGCCACTGCCCTGTGTGCCTTTAGGTGGCAGTTAGATGGAGCCCTAGGACGTTAAATTATGCCCTGCTAGCCATCTTTTCTTTTGACTCGTGGGAAATATTTCGCTTAGTGTTGTTCGTACTCAGTCCTGCTCTGAGCATTGTTCAGAGTTCATCAAATAGCCATAATGATAAGCACTCTCCATTGACCTGAGAATCTGTCATGGTGGTAATACCCCTGCCAGGATGGCCAGACTACAAGAGTTTTCATTCCAGGCGACATGATGAGCAACATGATCCTTTCCTCTTCTCCACCTCCGGGTCTGTGGCTTTTGGCTGAGATGAACTCTGAAATTTGTCTTTGCCCCCCATAACCAGATAGCAACTTGAATTACTTTTTTTTTTTTCTGCTTCTTTGAACCAATGAGGATTCATTGGCTGAGGAGTTTAAAATCTATTTTGATCCCCTCTGGCTGAAATAGCTTCTCCTGCATGAGGGTGCCAATTACAGTGCCACTGGTTCTGGGAGACGGGATGAGATGGAGATTGGATCACAAAGTCCAATAGTGTCCCTGGCAAAGAGAAAGAACTGATCTGTGGTGCTAATATCACCTTTCAATCAGTCAAAACATCAACACAGAACACTACACTACAATTACAAGTCTATTTGGCCATGCAGATCTGTTCTGAGTTCGAAACTTGGCAGAAACTTTTTTTATTTTTTTTATTTTTATTTATTTATTATCCATTTTATATTTATTTATTTTATGTCATTGTGTTTTATTGTGTCATTTATTTTTTTATTTTCATTATTGTTTTTACATTTTCTTTTATTTAATTGTTTTTTTATTTAATTATGTTATTATTTATTTATTTATTTATATGAATTTGAGATATGCACATTAATTGGTAAATAATTGTTATGCCATGCATCTCGTTTGTTTTCTCTTTCTTTCTTCTGTGGAACACAAGATATTTTGAAGAAAATCATCTTTTGCATTTCACAGAAGAAAGTGGTTTGGAACAAAATGAGGGCGAGTAAACGATGACAATTTACACATACATTTTGGGGCGAACTATACCTTTTAAGACTTTTAGTCTCTTTAGTAGGTTCACTATCATTTATGACAGGCAAGGCATTGATGAATGATTTATGTGTAAATGTATGATTAATGTCCTGTCTTTTATGGCTAAATTTAAAACTTTCTCACAAGCCTCAGACACTTAAACTACTGTTCTAGGATTCCTGCTAGGATGCAGTCATGTCTCAAAGCCCAAAGGAGTTAATTTGAACTTATGGTCTGTGTTTGAACATCACAGATCTGTCAGAGCTTCTATATGTTCAGACAGTTAAGCCCATTTCAGCAGACTTTAATGGCTTTCCAGAAGCCTTTACTTCAACAGTGTTTTAACGATAGCCCGCTAATCCTAGAATATTATTGATTTTCTCTTAGCACTGCAGATTTTTAGCTTTTCAATGGTTTTCAAATTTGTATAATTTAATACAGATCTCTTAACAATACAGAGAGAACAGAAAAATAATAAATTATTTCACATGACCAAGTTCAATTCATTTTTTTCTCTATATGAGTTTACCCTGTTTTTCTACAACACTGCTTGGGTGCAGTTAAATTATTGGTTTTCGCATTAATTCGCGTCAGGCTCTCCATATAAATGAACCCCTTGTGTTTTTGGTTTCTCGAGGCTCAATATTCCACTGGTGAAGGATTGAGATTTGCAGAAGTGACTGTTTTTCTTCTGTCTCTGTCTGTTAAAGGTTTGATACGACGGCACACATTAACAACATGTAGCTGACACTCATCTGTATTAGAGAACACTTTCATTTTCAAACAGCCATTGCACAGTCCAGAGCCACGTATAAAAAATAAAACAAAAATGTTTCTCTGACAATGATATTGTGACAGAAATGTGATATTTTTCAAACCTGTCGAATCAAACCAGGGTTTTTGTTAAGCCCCTCTCGATTCCGTGTGTATAGTTATGTTAGTGATCTATTATAATGATTTCAGACTCTCAGAGTCTATTGAACCTGTGTGCCAGAATCACTCTCTGATTCAATCAGCTCTGATTCAAAGATCCAGTTTAGAATTAGATCAGATGCCTAGAGCTGAATGAAATGTACAATTGTTAAATTTTTGAGCATATTTTTGCTTGATTTTTGTGTTATCATGTAACAAATATAAAGAGTGTCTTTCTGTTTTTAATCAACTTGTCATTTACCCATTTAGCAGACTAAGTGAAATAACAGTGGCTTTTTAACCAAGATGTAAGGCTACATTGCAGATGATCACACTAAATTTTGGAATACCTACCTGGAATTTAGGTTGTACCTTTTATATTATTCCCATAGAAAGGCTAACCACAAAACTATGAAAACCAAGTCCAAATCATTAGCTTGTTTAGATAAAACCCGATTCATGCTTTTGTACATGAGAACCCAATGAAAAATCAGCATGCCACAGCAATATAAGAGAGATATGATTGTGAGATATGAGATATGAAATGAAAGAAGTTATTAATTATAGATCATTTGTATATTTATATTGAGGACAAGGCTGTTTGATTGATTGTAAAATACCTGTACATAAGGTTGTATTTCATTACATGATAAATGTATTTGCGATTTATAAAATTAAAAATATATAAAATGTTGTTTGTGCTTATTGAGTTATTGAGGTACAGTTTGCCACCCAAAGAGTATATGTGAATGTATGTTTTATGAAGCATTGAGAGATCCTTCCATTTGTGTTAGTGCTCTGTTAATGTTGCTGTAGCCAAATGTAGAATTTTTGGAGTGACTGGAGAACAATGTGCATGTATTACAAAAAAAGTGAAGTGCTGTCTTTCTTTCATATATGGGCATGGTGTAAGCGTAACTTGCTTCAAAACACACAGTGACATAGAAAAAATCTCATGTCAAGAGATGTTTTGTGGCTGCTAATGGAAGGGAATGAATGGATGTAAATGAGAGCTCCATCTGGTTTATTTGTGAGGCCTTTTATTCATTTTATGACTGAACTGTTTGACCGAAGTGACCTAGTTTATCAGCCCTTAATTGACTGTTTTTCTCTCCCGTTTCCCCAGAAACCTGTTAGATCGAGACACTTTCTCCAAGTCTGATCCTTGTAAGTATTTTTTTCATCTCTGAAGTACTTGTTTTTTAACCTAAAATCTCTCTTTCTTTTAACACATATACAATCTCGGTCCCTAGGCTTCACATGTTTTCAGGTTCGGTCTCTTCCACACACCTCTCTGACTTTCTTCCACTCTCCACACTTTGCTTGCAATTTGTCTACTCTGCTATTTCTCCAAGTTGCCTAAAACACATGCATAGAATTTGCATCACAATGTGACAGCTTTTCTTCACTATCAACAAAAATGCAGAAGTGCTTAATATATGCAGAGCATGAACTCGGCCCCCTGAATACAAATGCTGCATGAGTTATGGGGACTTTTGTACAGTAAATCTCTCGCTGAAGACATGAGATTATGAAATAGAGAGCAATGGGTCAAATAGTCTGGCCTCCTTTTTTATTCTAATCCTTGCAAGAATAGCTTTTATTTCTTAGAGGTTGCCTTTTCATCAATGAAACTTGATATTAAACTATGAAATGATTAGAATTCTCAGTTATGTTTCATTTAACCTTCATGTTCCACAATGCTGTGTGTGAAAAACTAATAATTTTGAAAATTACTTTGTTTTTCCTTCAAACTTTTTTTATCTTGACCATAAAAAAACACAGTAGGTAGATCCAAAGCAAGGTTTTTTTTTTGAGAAACATTAGATTATCATCTAATATAGTATGTATGATCTGTTTGACCCCAGTAAAACTCCAGCGTTCTGGAGTGTCTGAGAACCCAAATTAAAATAATGTTCTTTCAATTTTTCATGGAAGACGCTTGAGGCTTATGCTATTTTTTTAATGATCATACAAAATATCAAACGTCTTAATATTTTTCTCCTAACATTCTTAAATTAAAAATATAACCACAAGATTACATTGTACAGAGTATCATTTTTAAAATAATTGTATAAAATAATTTTAAAAATTGCATACCGTAAGCCATATATTGGAAGAATGTAATGATAGGAAATTATAGGGTCTATTTCTCAGGAGAAAATATAAGCAAATCAATTGTTTCTTATATACAGCAATTAAATTTGACAGAAAACAAATGAAGACATGGTCTGTTCAACATACACTATATTGCCAGAAGTATTGGGACACCCCTCCAAATCAGTGAATTCAGGTGTTCCAATCACTTCCATGGCCTCAGGTGTATAAAATCAAGCACCTAGACATGCAGACTGCTTCTGCAAACATTTGTGAAAGAATGGGTTGCTCTCAGGAGCTCAGTGAATTGAAATGTGGTATTGTGTTAGGTTGCCACCTGTGCAATAAGTCCATTCGTGAAATACTAAAATACTACTAAATATTCCACGGTCAACTGTTAGTGGTATTATAACAAAGTGGAAACAATTGGGAACAACAGCAACTCAGCCACGAAGCGTGGTCAGAGTATGTACATTTTGGACAATTTCATGCTCGCAGCTTTGTGGGAACAGTTTGAGGATGGCCCCTTCCTGTTCCAACATGACTGCGCACCAGTGCACAAAGCAAGGTCCATAAAGACATGGATGAGTGAGTTTGGTGTGGTGGAACTTGACTGGCCTGCACAGAGTCCTGACCTCAACCCGATAGAATACCTCTGGGATGAATTAGAGCAGAGACTGTGAGCCAGGCCTTCTCGTCCAACATCAGTGCCCGACCTCACATATGTGCTTCTAGAAGAATGGTCAAAAATTCCCATAAACACATTCCTAAACCTAGCCTTCTCAGAAGAGTTGAAGCTGTTATAGCTGCAAAGGGTGGGCCAACTCCATATTAAACCCTACGGATTAAGAATGGGATGTCATGTGCATGTAAAGGCAGGCATCCCAAAACCTTTGGCAGTATAGTGTACCTTGTGGCATTAAATCAGTATTAGTTTAGGTAAATTAGTTGATTCGATTTAAAAAATGTTGGTTTTAATCATGAACTAAGCTTCTAGCTGTTAAGCTGTTCTTCAGAGATGCATCTACAGTGACTGTAACCTAAAAGCTTTTTCTTAAAAATGAAATGGATGCTGATTTCTCTCTTTTTTCTCTCTTTCTCATCTTCTCAGTGTGTGTTCTGTACACTCAGGGAGTGGAGTCTAAGCAGTGGCGTGAGGTAAGTGTCCACGTTCGGGAACAAACCTACAATCAGCTCTGACATAGACTCCCTCATTTCCCCTAATCAGCTCTGCATATCCTCTGTCTCTCCGCCCCCTTCACTCTCTCCACAGCCCTCTGGTGCCCATCACTGCCCATTGATTCTCCTGTTGAATATTCATGAATCTGTCCCCATGGCCCTGAGTGATTGGCTGTTAAGATGATTGTACACTTTCCGTTAGCGATTAGCATTAAAGTCGATCTGGCTCTAAAGTTACAGGCCAGTGCATTTGTAATGCTTCCCAGCTCACTGAACGTGATTTTTTTACACTTAAATTGTGTTGAGCTAGAGAACCCGGCCCTTGGATTTGGCAGGTCATTACAATCAGCTGAAAATCGGACATCCTCAGGCTATCATATCCATCACTGAGCTAGCAAAAAGACCTTGAATATGAAAAATTGCATTGCGGTACACTTTTGCAAGTCTTGGTTTGTGTTACAGAGACCCTTTTAATTAAATCCCTCATTAGCAGGTGACAGTTGTTCCAGCAGGTGTTGTCGAGGCCGATGTGAATGCGTCAAAGTGTTCGTAAATGTCACGATGTGCGCATGAGGAGCTGTAACAACTTTTTGACCCAAAATAAAACCATACTGGTGTCGATCCTCCTCCTTCACAGCGGGTTTTGATGGAACACCTTTCTCCTATGATGAAAGATGACATCTTACATAACACTGAGCAGGTTGCAAACTCTGATTAGCTGCGTAGACTCTTTCTCCACTGCCTCTGCCCATGTAAGATGCCTCTTGTTTGGGTATAATATCAACTGCTGTGGAAAAGAGGCAGTCAAGCTGTAAGGGATTGATAAGGATGGAGTTTTCTTTGTGTGTTTCTCTGTCTCAGCAGGAGATTTGGGAGTATGTGTGTCTCTCTCTTTGTTACTAACACAGCATAAGCGCCTTACTTTGACTGAGTGATTGTGTCCACGGTTTGACAACGGTACCCCACTTTCTTTGAACTTGTTTCTTTTTTTATATTTCATTCTTTATACATTAATAAGCAACTCAGTGATAAGCATTACAGTGATTTTACCATGATTAAGAGTGTTTTAATGTGCAAAATCCTTTAAGTGTAGTAAAACATGGCTTATTGCTTTATTTAAATATTTAATTTGATAAAAGACATCAGTTTTCAATAAATTGTTAGTACTATTAAATTATAATATGCTATATACTGTATATTATATAAATGTTCTGTAAGGGATGTCATCCTTTCAGGAGTTTCCTCCTGACTGAATTAGACATGCCCCTCACACCCCAAACTTAATACTGGCAAAGTTGAATATGGCGTTAAACATGAATAATATGCTCCAACTACCACACACTCAGTTTGCTTCCATATATGAGCTGTCCATGGACAAGCGGAAAGCGCATCAATATCTTTGACTTGACTACACAAAAAATCAAACTAATAGAGTGGCATTCCAATAAAAAAAGAAAGTTTAAAGTTGTAAGAAATCTGAAAGCTTTCTTACTAAAGGCCTATTCACATCAAGAATAACTATAAAGATAACTATAATGATAATTATATTAGCATCCACACTAGTGGACGATAACGCTGTTTATTATAAGTATTATGTTGTCTGCTGCATTAAATGCTTGAGCTGTATTAAAATTTAACATATGGCTTCAGCAGGCGTGTTTTATGATACTAAGTGTCATAAATACCTGAGTCCTCCCCTTCCAATGTAAATATGTGGTGAAAAAAGGAACTGCAGCATGCTCTGATTGAGAGCCTATACCTAAACCTTGTCCCAGACCAAGAAAATATCTGATGGTGTCAATCCTCACTGGAATTCCCCCACAACTTGTAATATTTGAAAACAACATTCAGAGGCAATAAATACTACATTAAGGCAATTCTAAGATAGCGTTCTATATGTGTCGTGTGTGTACTCCAACACGCTATTTCTCCTGTTTTACACAGTAGTACTTGTAGAACAGCATGTTTCACCCCCTTTTCACTGTCTTGGCATGGTCTCTAACACTTTAAGCTTTTCCAAGTTAAATGTTTTTCTTTGCATCTCCTCTCTCCGATGGGATTTCTCTCCAAAAACATTTGTGATTTCTTGGTTTTGACCAAAAGGATGTTGGAAACCAATGCAATACTTGCAGAATAGAATAATGCACCATATGACAAACATAAAAAGGCTTTATGGCTTTATATAGCAGCAGGTCAGCAGAATGATATATAGCAGCCGGTGAAATAATAAAGTAAAGCCAGACTGTGAGGTCGTATTAGCAGTACGTAAAGCATTATGCTGTGAATGCTAATGACTCTGAGTCTTGCTTGGGAATATTCATTCATTATGTTTATGGTCTATTTTTTGTTTTTGTTTTTTACAGATTTAGGAGTATTATTTGTGGTTCAGGCTATGTGTTTTGGAAATGATCTTTTAATTCTAGATTTTATTCATATCTAAACTACAGCAGAGAACATCAGACAGACATGCCTCAGGTGCTAACCATATATTGCACTACGTGTTTGTAAGAAAGTCACTGTTGTGATGCAGTGTTTTTCTTTATCATTAACAAAGAGCACTGTGGTCTTTACTGTATATTTAAATCACTTTAAATCACCTTATCATTCCCTTATCCCTGATAAGCTGTCTCCTTCATTTCTGTACCGCCAGGGTGTTGTAACACCCTTCTGGTGATTCATTTATTTATGCATTTCTCATCTGCCTCATCTTTTTTAATTATTCATGGGAAACACAATTAGCTGAGGGAACCGACTGCAGAGCAGCCTTAAAGAATACAGTGCAAAGATGACAGTCTTCTCTTCTCTTCTCTTCTCTTCTCTTCTCTTCTCTTCTCTTCTCTTCTCTTCTCTTTCTCTTCTCTTCTCTTCTCTTCTCTTCTCTTCTCTTCTCTTCTCTTCTCTTCTCTTCTCTTCTCTTCTCTTCTTCTCTTCTCTCTTCTCTTCCCACCATACCCCAAACCAAACCTTTTAAAATAATTAAACACTGCATTGTCAAAGTTGATTTTGCATATATGGTCAAATACCTACAATCGATGCATCTCAAATAAATGTTGTGATGTTTTTTTAGTCCAGATCTTGTATTGACAATGCAAGAGTCCAGCACTTTGTAAAGTCTCCTCCAGCACATCCTAAAGACTTTCAATGAGTTTAAGGTCAGGACTCAGAGGTGCCAATTCATGTGTGAAAATGATTCTTCATACTCCCTCCCAGCTATTCTTTCACAATTTGAGCCTGATGCATCTTGACATTGCCATCCTGGAATATGACCATGATGTGTCTTCCTACATGTTTTTTTTTAAAAGATATGAAAAGCTACACACTCCATCAATTACGGTTAGAAGAATTGTTGCCAAACATATAACATGCTAGAAACATAATAAGCACTGCAATAATGATCCAATCAAAAATTTTGGCCGGGCAGTGTATATAATACTAAATAATACTAAAATTCCCTAATTTCTTCCTTTTTTTTCTTAAATGCTTTAATTTAATTTCCTTCCTCCTTGTTTCCTTTACCTTCCTCCTTTTTCTTCACACTGGCATTAGAATCTGAAACGTCAGTTTCAATCAGTAGTGGCTCCTGATCGTAAATTTAGGTAGGGCAGATTCTGGGTCTTAGTGCCAGTTTATGATAAACATTTTGTAAGATTTATATTGTAATCGCTGAACACATGCAGAACACATTTGGCAGAGGTTGAGTTATTCAGCCTGAGGTGGCACTCCAAAGTGGATTGATTGAAAAACAGTTCAAGCTCTACGTGAAAATGAATCATCATGTGGTCTGAAGGGAAAACAAATCTGTAAGTTTAGAAAGTGAGATTTAAGATATTTGGGATTTCTCTACATTTTCATTCTAATTTTATTAGAATATGAAAGTCTGCACCATTCATTTTAAATTTTCTTCCAGCTGATGAACACTAAAAACATTGACAGCCAATCAGAATCTTTCTGAATTTAGAGGTGGCGCTCCAATGTGGATTGGAGTACACACGAAACACATAGAACGCTATCTTAGAATTGCCTTAATGTAGTATTTATTGCCTCTGAATGTTGTTTTCAAATATTACAAGTTGTGGGGGAATTCCAGTGAGGATTGACACCATCAGATATTTTCTTGGTCTGGGACAAGGTTTAGGTATAGGCTCTCAATCAGAGCATGCTGCAGTTCCTTTTTTCACCACATATTTACATTGGAAGGGGAGGACTCAGGTATTTATGACACTTAGTATCATAAAACACGCCTGCTGAAGCCATATTTTAAATTTTAATATATCCTGCTCCCTTTATGCCTTAAAATAGTCTAGAAAATCTGAAAAATATTTGTTGCAGAATTCTTAACATGTTTACAATTTGAATGAAAGGCATTGTGCTTTTTCAGAGGATGTTACACAAGGAATGTATTGAAATGGGAATGTTTATGGCTGCACAGTAATTCAGATATAGCACAGAGGAAACTGTTATTTGTACATTAAAATAGAAATCACAGTTTGAAGTACTGCATTTGGTCAGGTGGATGCATAGACTGTCATTAAAGTTGTATCCCATGCATGAGCTCAGAGCCTTCATGAATATTCCTGAATATTTATTACCTGTGTAGTCTTCTCACACACACACACACACACACACACACACACACACACACACACACACACACACACACACACACACACACACACACACACACACACACACACACACACACACACACACACACACACACACACACACACACACACACACACACACATACACACATACACACACACACACAGACAGACACACAAACAAACAAACAAACAAACACACACACACACACACACACACACACACACACACACACACACACGTCTGGTTTACTATCTTTGTGGGGACTCTCCGTAGACGCAATGGTTTTTATACTATACAAACTGTATATTCTATCCCCTCACACTAAACCTACCCATCACAGAAAACTTTCTGCGTTTTGACATTTTCAACAAAAAAAAAACTGTATGATTTATAAGCTTGTTTCCTCATGGGGACCTCAATTTAGGTCCCCACAGTGACAGGAGTCCCCACGAGTCTGTTGAGTCTGTTTATTTAGGTTGAAGTCCCGAACGGGATAGAAAAAAACATGTACACACACACACATACACATATGTGCCACACAAACATACACATTACTGATTCTGAGCAGGGTTTCTGTTGTTCATTAGAAGCTTACATACTTCACCTCTCAAAATATCACCTCTTCTAGTTTTTCCTGTGGCTGCAGAGTCACAAGAACGGAGCAGTTAATGGACTGGACTGGATAGAGATGTCTGTGGCTGAATGGTGACAACTTTTTCATTCCCATGTAGCTGTTCTCTCTCTTGCTCTCTCTCTTTTTGTGTAGTTTGGGAGAACTGAAGTCATTGACAACACCCTGAACCCAGACTTTGTGAGAAAGTACATCCTGGACTATTTCTTTGAGGAGAAGCAGAATCTTCGCTTTGACATGTGAGTTATTCCCTTTGATGCTGACACACAGAAATCTGCCTTACTCTCCGATGTGCTGTCCCACTCCAGGCTTTCTGCTCTTGCTCTGTCTGTTTGTCTCTCCCTCTCCCAATGCGTCTTCCTCGGTAATTATTGATGCTGCCTCTCTCTTGACTGTCATGTGTAAGGGGCTGGATCAGTGAAAGGGTGATAAATATTTCAGACGAGTTTTATCCTCAATCTTTACGCAGCGGTTCAAAAGCAAATGTGTGGCGCGGGATCCCAGATGATTTACAATGCGTTCCTCCCTTTCCTGCACCCAACTGTCCATCTCAATCTCATTCACCACCTTAAATGGGTTCTGCTGCAGTGCAGGCTGGACTTAATTGGAGAGTTCAGTGTGCCGTCAGCAAGAAACCTTCCACGTTTATGCCATCTCTCGCTTATACAAATGCAAATATTCACAGAGCCAACCAGCTGTGCCCCAGAACAGCTCTTCCACTCACATTTTAACAGCAGCGAGGATTTAAATGCAGACTAACCGTGATCTGATTTAGGGTGAAACGTATCATTTCTTCTCCAGATGCAAATTCAAGTTTTAATTTGTTAAAGTCACGATGCAATGGAATTAGCGATGGAATTCCATATGGTGATGTACATCTGAGTGTGACAAATTATTATAAAATAAAAAATCTCGGACTTGGTTCTATGCAGTGATTCTTGATAAAAATTTGAGATGTGGGGCATTGGACTTAAGTGACGGCAGATGAACATGAGCTTGCAGAGCTGGTTGGATAAGTCTTGAGAGAAATATGAAGTTTTTCACTGGAAGGTCCATTTTAATGAAACATTACACAAGATCAGTTAAAAAAATAATAAATGCATGCACAGATTTATTGTTCACAATAAGATCTATAACATGCATTTAGAAAACAGAGGTGAATTGTCATTTTATGCAGACTTTGAGACTTTGAGAAAATGTAAGAAATCAAAATATTATAATAATTATGTCTATTTTAGATCAAATAATGTAAGGATGATTGAACAACAAGAGAATATGGGCCATGCTATCATCTAATAATACTGACTGAAGCTGTTCTCTTGGATTTCAGATATGACATTGACTCCAAAAGTCCTGATCTGGCCAAACACGTGAGTATATAGCAGCAATTTTAAGTGTTATTTTGTGTATATATGTATGTGCATGTGTGTTTGCTTGGATGTATATGAAAGTTCCTTGTGTTCATTGGCGATTGCACTCAGTTTTTGACATGCATGCTTCTTCATTCTGCGGTTGGTTTTATGCAATCTAAAATTATTGAAAATTATATCATATATTTTGTGTCATTATCAAAGCTGTGCAAAACTGAAGAAGTAAAGTTCTCTCTCTGGGTCTAACAAAACTCTCACTTTGACTCAATAATAGTACAATATAGCACTGTATTCTGCAAAAATACAGACAATTTGTTCCCTATTAAACTGATAAAAGGCAAGTCAAAATAATGAATTCAGGGACGAAATTCACTAAAGACTTGCACCACTTTTTATTCGCTGTCATTCTTTTTAGTAGAAACAAGCTTTTTTCTATGTAAATTAGACTTATTATGATGTAATTCACAAAACTATTTGCTTGGAGTAATTCATGAAAAATATAATTATATTATTATTATTATACTTTATAAAATGTATTAAGTACATTATTATAAAATAATAAGTTGTAGGTTTTTGGGCATTTTTACATCATTGCTTGAGTTAAAAACCTGTACCAAAACTATGCAGATGGTAAACAACTGGGGGCAGTTTATGTAATTATCGTTTTGTATAGAACCAACCGATTGTTTTTGTGCTTGTGCGTCTGTTAATTTTAAGTGAAATTCAGATTCATGATTCGGTTTTATCACACTTTTTTTATTTTGATTTGTAATCTGTGATCATCGTGGGTGTTTTTCCCTTTCTCTCTTCTCCAAGATCCTTTCTCACTATACTCTAACTCTCGTTTTTTCTCTCCTATCCTCTTCGGCCTGACTTCTTCAATTCGTTTGTATTTTTTTTGTGTGTTTTTTTTTTTGTTTTTTCTGTTACATGATATGCTCTGTTGTTATTGATATATTTGCGGCCTCACCTCCCTCCTGGAAGCCCTCCGATTTCAACGTACGTCTCTGCCTTGCACTCTTAGAATTTTCTCTTTACCGGTACAACTCATTTATACCCAGTACCACCCTGACTCATTCTGCTCTCTCTCTTCTTTACTTCCTGCGTGCCAATCCCACCTCCTCTGGGCCGTCTTTTGTTCGGGCCGCCCTTCTGTAGGACTTCCTAGGTCAGACCTTCTGCACTCTGGGTGAGATAGTAGGTTCACCAGGCAGTCATCTGGAAAAGCCTCTGGGGTAAGAAGCTAATGCACTGTTCTATGAGCCATGCCTACCTCCTCAATCAGATTAGGATGTATTCAAAGTTAGAGAAGCTGTATGGGCTCAACGGTTGTGCCTGAAACCATTTCAGACAGATTACTAGCCACAGGATACAAAGAAATGACTTCTGTTCTTATGTAGACCGCCTTCATTCCTATTGGGCTGCCTGTCTACAGTATCTACACTGTAGAAAAGGGAATTACATTGGTGTTTTTGAGCCACATATACTAAGAAATTACTTACACATATATTAGGAAATTATATACATGAAAAATTGCATATACACTACTGTTCAAAGTTTGGGGTTGACCACCACGGCGGAGCTGAAGACCACCAGGGCAGATCAGGCGGAACTGGAACAAAGAGTACATATGGCTAGGGTTGGCCTCTAGGACCGTGTCAGAACGGCAGAGAGTTCAGTAATGGCCTATGTTGCCATAACAGGGCAGGCAGGGCATTCAGGAGTAATGTGTATATGTTGCAAGGCAAGCATAGTCTTCAAATGACTTAGGAACTTAGAATGGCCTCTCTGGCCAAAACAGAACAGGCAGGGTGTTCAATAATGGCCTCCTTTGCCATAACTGGGCAGACATGGTGTTCCAGATTGACCTATGTGGTCATGTCAGGGCAAACAGGAAGTACAGGGTGGATCTTCCTGGTTGTGTCATCATGGACAGAGAGTTCATGACTGCCACTGCCTCAGGAGGAGTAGATGAAGTGTGAACGGCCCACACACACAAGATGGCGGTTGCCATCACAGGAAGCACAGCTGATGGTGGAAGGACTTCTGAGACCCCTGGACTCAAGACCACTGAACTTTGGTGCGCTGAGCTCGAGGACGATGTTGGGACCATTGAGATGCCAGCTGCTCGCACTGTAGTGTTGTCAAAAGTACAGACTTTAGTACCTAGTTGGTACTGAAATTTGAAAAATGTGACAATACCAGCATTTTGAGCCCTGTTAAACAGATTCTTAAACAGCTCTGATTGGCTATCGTGTTAACACGCTCAATATATCTGTGATTGGCTACAGTGATCAACGCTTCAAAAACATCTTTGACACTCTTCTTCACTGAGCGCTTACACAGATACACACGGGAGTGTTTGAAAGCAGGCATCTTTCAGCAGATCCCTAATATATCCACTGATAGATGGATCCGCTGATAGACGGCTGTTTTCAAATGCTCCCGTGTGTTTCTGTGCAAGCGCTCAGAGAAGAGCGTCAAAGATGTCTATTTACAGCATGTTTTTGAAGCGTTGATCATTGCAGCCAATCACAGACATATATGGTGAGCTTGTTTTAAAATGTTTAAAATTTCAGTACCATCTTTGACAACACTATCGCACCGACATTAGTGGTGGGTCCACCAAACTAGAAGCCAGTCTCAAACGCCTTAGTAGTTTTAGGTGCAGCGGCCATGACGTCTGGAGAATCTGGCATGGAGGGCATGTCATGAAGAGGCTCTAGAGTGATGTGATCCTTGAGCCTTGTATATTTTGACTTTGGCCAAGCAGCTATCATGCACTCCACTTAATCGGCTTAAACTGTTTTCCTGTTCAGATCTTGCTGAAATGGGCCATAGCTTGGTGTTCTGGTATAGTTCAGAGCGTTATAGCTGCAGAATGATGATGGATACTCCCATCTATCCCTCACCATCTGTGTCTTATGTCACTGTAGCAGATTAGGCTTGTCGGTGCAGATTGCAAACGCTAATGGAACACAACCAGACTTCCATGCTGCATTTACTCCTAAAGAATTTGGCAGACAACCTTTAGAGGTGGAGGTTTCTTCAACTACTGCCACTGGTATTTTAGGAAAAAAATACCCCTAAAAATACAATTACAACTTTACTATAGAAATAGTTACTATAGAAATTCCTATAAATTATGTATAATTACATGCAACTAGCCTTAACCACACCCTTTCTGTCACCTGATGGAGTTTGGGTTCCGCCTCTGGCTTGCTTAGTTGGGGACACTTAATATTTAACAATATTATTGATCTGACTGTACTGACGTTGTTGTATGAGAACTACACTGAGCTGGACGATGACATCATTTTTTTGCAGAACTGATTTATAGATGAAATTAACTATATAATTTAATAATTGATAATCTTTACAATGCAACTCAATCAACAATAAACTGACTTCAGCTGAACAACCTGGAATGCATAATTTTTCCTTTTTTCACTGTAAAGCTGCTTTGAAACAATATTGTATATTGTATTAATCTCTATATAAATAAAGGTGATTTGACTTGACTTGACCCTAATCCTAAACCTTGCCATATAGTAAGTACATGTAGATTATTATATTACTCGGTACTTAAATTTATAATCACACTGTAATACAGACACCTTAAAATAAAGTGTAACCCACTGTACTTATTCAATGAACCAGCTCTTTATTTACCCTTGCATTGCAAACAAGCAGAGACAGTCCAAACTGCGTGCGGCGCTTCATTCACGATAGAGGCGGGTGGAGTTATTTGAGGTTTTACAGATAGTTATGAGGTTTAGTCACAAGCTCTTTTTAATACTTCTTTTTATTGGTTAAATATTTGCAAATTCCATAGACAGATATAAAGTGTGACCGATAGTAATGAAACCTAACAATATGAAATATATTTAAAAAAGAAAATAGAAATATTAGAAAATAATCATTCATATTGTTGTGATTTGAAATGTTAAACAAAAATAAAATCTATACAAAAAATGTAAATGTTTTGAAATATAGGAAACATAAGTGAGGCATAATCTGACCTTCATATAGCAAAAAGAAAAAAAATGTGTTAGTTTTAATAAAAATCTACCCCTGGGACATAAAAGTGCAGACACATCTTCCCCCCTCCATAAGTTTTAAATCTGTGCTGGCTGCTTGTAAGAATGCTAAGAGAATACAAGCTGTAGTTTTGGAGGTAGATGTAATGATTGCAGGGTTTTGTCAGCCTTTATATACAGTACACAATTGAGTGCTGTGGGTGGAACAGACCCTATTGATCAACCTGAAACACCCACTCAATCTCATGCTGGACTGAGGCGTGTGAATTGCTTTCATTTATGGGCATTATCTGTGCAGAAAGGAGGGTGCGATTGGTGAAATTTGGATGTGGAGAAGAGATTGCCCAGTGATGATGAGCTGTTCTGCTCAAAATCTGTGGGAGTTTAAGAGCTTTAGGGGGAATTTGAGCCCCTGATCTCTGTACAGTTTTCCCAGACAGTGTTGAACTAGATGGAGACAGACAGGGAAGGGTGAGGGCTGGAACTGAGAGAGAGAGAGACTGCATCCACATAGCAGCAGAAAATGCTTGTCAGTCCTGTTTTAGAGAGCTAAATAAGGTTGTGTTTGTACAGAATTCTGTTAGTTGTCAGAGTAGAAACTGGTTTCCACACTAAAGTGACTGTCTTAAATGTTCAGGACTCACAAACAAAGTCTGACAGCATTTCATATTGGATAGAATGAACGGCACTGTAGTCAACAACTGCTGTCTGTAGTGTCACTGACATACAATACTATGCAAAAGTCTAGATGTTTCACAAAAATATTTGCCTTGAGATATTTCTTTTTATTTTCTGCTTTAGTGTGTCAGTAGAAAATATTTATTTTAGTTTTCCAAAAGTTCCTTTTGCAAATTAATTAACTAAAAGTCCAGTGAAAAGCACACCAAATATTGATTTGATTAATTCATTTATAAATATAAAGCTGTTAATGCTATTAATGCCACTGTACATGACATGAGGCACGCAAATATTGCTGTTAATCTGAAAATGTTAAGGATGTCAGCCTTTGAAAAATGGCAAATATAAATAGATATTTGATATATACAGTAGATATCAAATAAATAGATTCATGCACACACTAATGGCTAATATTGTCCACAACTCATTGTGATGAGAGACCGGTTAATAAGAGAGAGTTTTAGTAAAGCTTCATATATACAATTTTGTCAATGTTTATAAATACGCTGGGCGATTAAATAGCCTGTATGCTAGGCCTTTTATATGTATTATTATGCAACAATAGGAGGAGAGTTCTCTGCATTAAAAAAAGACCCACATCTGGCAGATCAACATGCTGCTACTTTTCTTTCCAATGCGGTAGGAAGAATTGTTGACTAGTGTCAACTTAATTAAATGAACTGAAACAAAAACTTACAAAAAGAGTATATACTTTTAGTGAATAGTACAAGTAGGTGAATTGGAATACAGCAATTGATGTTGGTTTTGTGTTAATGCCAACTTTATTTGAATGTATAACAGACGGAAAGAGAAACTGAAGAAAAATAACTTTGTAATCAGTCTGTGCAATTGAACAATCAAAAAATAATAAAATTGTGGAAAAATGTCTGAACATAGGATGACCTGCTTTTGAACAGCCTGTCATCTTTATTACACACTGACATACTCTCTAATATTGTCCTCTTTCCACTCTTCTATAGTTCCCCATAGTCTTAGAGCTGTCTTTGTGTATCTATTGCAGGAAACAGACTATAGCGTTCACTCCATCTATCCTGTGCAGCTGATATAGATGCAGTCATCTCTTGAAATGTATCCATCCGTTATGTTGAAATAAATAAATCACAGAGACTACAGACTTGGCAGCTGAATACAGAGAATTGTTTGGCAATAAATAGAGAGTATGGGGAATTTAGCTGCGAGCTGAACTGCTTTAAGACAAACTCCAAAACTAGCCTGATTGGATTTGAATTTTAGCAATGTTAATTCATCATCTCCCTTCACTGGCTGTGTGGTGAAAGAAAACAATCATAGCCCAGCTTTAAATTCAATTAGAGCTGTCTACACTTCAGATCGTGTTCATATAGGCAATATAGGAAGGGAGGTAACATAAACCTTATTGAATACAGTACATTTAGCCCATCTGTGCCTTAAAAGCACCTGTAAATCTTTCTCCTTTAGTGGTGGAGATTTAATCAGATTGACCCCAATGTAGGGCTATTTATCTTTGAACAACAAAAAATGTATGTATATTATATATGATTTTTTTTTCTTTCTTTCGGGAAGCATCATTAGCAGTTACAGCTTACTTGGTGTCTTTGATTAGACCATAGGAAAAAAAATAATTTCTTATTTCTGCTTATTTTGCATTTTCATTGTATAGAAAAGGGCAGCTTTGACATTTGGATTTTTGTGCCTCATTCAGTTTAAATGGGCATGATGCTTCTGGCCTGTGGCATTGGGTTATTATGTCATGCTGATGGATTGGGCCTGTGCTTTATATCAGCGTTAAACAGGACTTGTATGCTCTGATTCTGGAAATGCATTATGCTGAGCTGCATTGACAAATAGAGAGGGGGGGAAAAAGAGGGGGGAAAGAGGGAGAGAGAGAGAGAGAGAGAGAGAGAGAGAGAGAGAGAGAGAGAGAGAGAGAGAGAGAAATATGGGCCAGTGAGTCTTATCTAGGCCCCAGATTCGAAACTCTGGTGGGACAACACAGCCATGTGTTTCTCGGGCTGTTTGAGCTTTTTACTGAAGAAAAAAGTCTTTCACATTTAAATGGTAGCCAGACAAAAAACACAACTAACTGTGAGCTGTGGAGTGCAACAGCAGACAGGGCAGAGGGATCTTTTGGAGGAAGCTTTTGCCCTCGATGACGGGCATACCCCCCCATCAGCAGAAGTGACATCAGCAGTAGGGTGGCCATTTCCATAACACCAAAAAGGTGGACACTTTGCGGCATTTAGTGAGGCAAGAATAATTGCATAGGAC
Organism: Paracanthobrama guichenoti; assembly: GCA_018749465.1. Lineage (NCBI taxonomy): Eukaryota > Metazoa > Chordata > Actinopteri > Cypriniformes > Gobionidae > Paracanthobrama > Paracanthobrama guichenoti. The sequence continues at coordinate 11,414,358 of CM031950.1, forward strand.
TCTGGTTTACTCGCAAATACAATACAATTTTGTCCATCGTATCAATGGTATCATGATACAGTGATTCTGAAATAGCCTACTCTATTCATTGCCAGAATTTGATCTACGATATATCTTGATGTAGACCTATGTGTAACAGAAGAGGCAAAAAAGTGTTTGTTCACAGTATTTGTATTTATTGAAGACATTGTGATGTCTGTTTGAGATGGCAAAGTGCACAGTGCCTGAAAACATAACATTTCTGGGCTTTAACAAATGACTTAACAAATGTTAAACATAATTTCCCTTGACTACTAACGTCCACTTCACAGTCACACAGTGTGCAAAATCCATGAAAAGCGTCTCTACTGCTTTTTGGTATAAATACATGCTCTTTTGTCCATTCCAGATTAAATGAGGTCTGAAGTTTCGGCATGTTAACGTTACGATATGACGTAGCCAACACATGGACGTGGAGGCTTGTTTATGTTTTTAACCAATGATATATCAGATATTTATTTGACACCGCTTTCAGCCAATCATTTGTTTGACCAGAGATCTTACGGCATTAGACGCTATGCTGCTCCGTCCCAATAAAGATTCTAGAGCAGGTTTTTTTTAAGCCGATTCAGCAAAACTCTAAAAAAGGAGGACAAATGAGTGTCCGACTTGAGGCTGCACTGGACGCCGGACAGTCCTTGTAAAACTTGTCCCATCTAAATAGTCATATGAAATCTAGTGTTAATCCATCACCTGAATTAAATTGGAGTTCACACATTCAGCACAGGAATCTGTGAAGGTCTAAGCCGCTCCATATTATGCAAATACACAAACATTCACACTGAAGGATGATGGTTTTCAGTGTGTTTTTTTTTATTTTTATAAATCCTCATCACAAAATGAATTTTAAGCCATTCTGTCACATTCAGCGAGCTCAGGACAGGAAATGCATTTTCCATTCCATCTACAGCAGCACTCTAGGCTATAGGGCATTTATGAAAGGGAATTGTTATCATAATGTATACAATGATTGCTTTTGGCAGAGTATTTAAATCGCAGACAGACCATATAAAATGCCTCCAGTGCCGGAAACATATTTTACCTCATGGATATTCTTCCTGTTGTCCTTTTGACAATAGCTGATTTGTTCACTTAGTGGTCAACGTGAGGGCAGGATAAGTCTAAGTCTCATGAGTGCACAAAGGCACACTGCCATCTCTGTGATCTCTAGAAGGACTGACTCTTGTCTCTTTACTACAGTAGGAGACCTCTGACACTCTTATGGTGCCATATTGTTAAACGGACTCCACTATAGGCAGCAGCCTATAGCTATAAGGACAAAAGCAAACAGAATTATATGAACACTATTAATCTCTTTGCACAGTCAGATAGCAGTGGTAGGAAGAAGAAAATGCATCAGCTATGACACAAAAATGACTCTCTGAAGAATATTTCATTCAAGGAAACTCAGATACTCATAGTCAGCACAATTTCAGGTCTGTAACAAACATCCCTCTTCTCTTCTGCTTGATAAATGACTTATGTTTAGCTGAGATAGATCCTGTACTCCATTATGTTGAATCGATTGTTTTATGAATAACATTGAATTGTAGGTGTGCATGCATTCTCGCACAATAAAGAATAATTATTCACTTAACTATTATGCGTCTTAAGTAGCTCTGGATGTTGAAAATGAGTCTTCATTATGATAAAGCAATGATCAGTTAGCCAGGAGTTTTCTTATAAATTATGGAATACACTCACCTAAAGGATTATTAGGAACACCTGTTCAATTTCTCATTAATGCATTTATCTAATCAACCAATCACATGGCAGTTGCTTCAATGCATTTAGGGGTGTGTGCATTTACTGAATGTCAGAATGGGAAAGAGGAAGAAAAGAAGGTGACTTAAGCAATTTTGAGTGTGGCATGGTTGTTGGTGCCAGACAGGCTGGTCTGAGTATTTCACAATCTGCTCAGTTACTGGGATTTTCACACACAACCAATTATAGGGTTTACAAAGTATGGTGTGAAAAGGGAAAAACATCGAGTATGCGGCAGTCCTGTGGGCGAAAATGCCTTGTTGATGCTAGAGGTCAGAGGAGAATGGACCGACTGATTCCAGCTGACAGAAGAGCAACTTTGACTGAAATAACCACTCAACCGAGGTATGCAGCAAAGCATTTGTGAAGCCACAACACGCACAACCTTGAGGCGGATGGGCTACAACAGCAGAATGACACCACTCATCTCCACTACAAATAGGAAAAAGAGGCTACAATTTGCACGTGTTCACCAAAATTGGTGTGGGGGATGTTTTCTTGGCACACTTTAGGCCCCTTAGTGCCAATTGGGCATCGTTTAAATGCCACGGCCTACCTGAGCATTGTTTCTGACCATGTCTATCCCTTTATGACCACCATGTACCCATTCCCTGATGGCTACTTCCAGCAGGATAATGCATCATGTCACAAAGCTCGAATCATTTCAAATTGGTTTCTTGAACATGACAATGAGTTCACTGTACTAAAATGGCCCCCACAGTCACCAGATCTCAACCCAATAGAGCATCTTTGGTATGTGGTGGAACGGGAGCTTCGTGCCCTGGATGTGCATCCCACAAATCTCCATCAACTGCAAGATGCTATCTTATCAATATGGGCCAACATTTCTAAAGAATGCTTTCAGCACGTTGTTGAATCAATGCCACGTAGAATTAAGGCAGTTCTGAAGGTGAAAGGGGGTCAAACACAGTATTAGTATGGTGTTCCTAATAATCCTTTAGGTGAGTGTATGCAGCCACTTGCGAATCATGTGCAGAGTTTTGATTTTCTTTGGTTTGGTTAAAGCATTTTGCAGGTTTCTTCGGCTGTCATAATATTCACTGTTGCTGTGTTTAGTCTTTTGAGTCTGTTGAAACCTTAAACTCCACAAGTGGTGGAGACCGGTGCACCAATCTTAATTCAAATCCGGTGGTGAATTTAAGGATTATGGTTTGTCTAAGTATGAAAAGCAATTGGATATAAGTTATAATCTCATTCCAACCCCTTGTGGAGTTCTGGAGCTTTATGTAATGCAGCTTGACTGCGACTCGCTCTGCGCAGTAAATCAGCGATCCGTCATTTCTCACCCTCCTCTCTGTTTGTCTTAGTTTCACATGAAATGAGTCTGGATAAACTTATTCACTTAATCTCTTTGTTAGACAGATGAATGTAAATGTTCCTAACAGCTCAATGGTCTGTGAATGCACAGCTTATCACTCTCAAACAGGGCTGTTTATTTCAGGTACTCTAGTTACATACGTGCCACATACTCAGAAACGCATGAATATTTAATCTGCCTTTCTCTGTTTTCTCTCATTCTACTTTCTTTCTCATGTTCAATACATATTATCTTAGAATGATGCTCAATGCTGATGGAGATCCAAATGCAAGGGATACAACTGGGGGCTGTATCAATATTATTCTACACACACACACACACACACACACACACACACACACACACACACACACACACACACACACACACACACACACACACACACACACACACCCACACACACACGCACACATTTGTTTTTGTGAATTGTGGGGACATTCCATAGACGTAATGGTTTTTATACCGTACAAACCATATTTTCTATCCCCCAACACTACCCCTACCCCTAGACCTACCAATCACAGGAAACATTCTGCATTTTTACTTTCTCAAAAAACTCATTCTATATGATTTATAAGCCTTTTGAAAAATGGGGACATGGGTATTGTCCTCATAAGTCACCCTCTCCTTGTAATACCTATGTCATACCCATGTCATTATACACATTTGTGTCCTGATATATTTCATTTCATTTTTCACACACACACACACACACACACACACACACACACACACACACACACACACACACACACACACACACACACACACACACACACACACACACACCCTGGGTTTCCATGTTTTATGGGGACTTTCCATATTCTCAAAGACGTAAGGATTTTTATACTGTACAGATTATATATTCTATCCCCTAAACACAACACTTTCAAACAACTAAGAATACACTAAGAAGACCAAACAATGTCCCCACAAGGTCAAAAAATGTCTGGTATTACAATGCTTATTGGGGCATTTGTTCCTCATAACATGGGGCTTACCAGGACCACACACTGAGATGAATACTGTTCAAAATACAGTTCTAAATAGAGCATATTTTACACCATTTTTAATTATGTATACAATATTACCTTTGAAGTCATAACAAACATTTTAACATTTTAATTTGTAATCAACCATTCTCTGTTATCACTTTTCCACCAAAATGGTAGAAATGGCTGCGGAAATCTGAGCCGGTGATGCACTTTTGTTTGGCGGGGAACTCAGATCGCCTTCTTGTGTTGCTGATAGCTGAAAGATGTCGTGGTGGACACCTTATAATTATATTATATTATAATATATTGTTTGAACGGTTTTGTATTATTATTTATTATATATTATTTTTAACAGCATTATTAACTTATTAATTGTTATAATTTTGTAAATAGTTTGTTTTCCCCCTGTAAAATGTTTAAATCTAAAAGACTCCCTAGCACTCTTTTCTGGACCCATGGGAAACACCTGCCATAGAGGATCTTAGTTGGCCTCTCATCGCAGGGCCTGGGACAGTGTTCCTAACGACAGTCCTGATTGTTCCTCCATTGCTTTTTCCCCCTCTCTCACCTGTCAACCTGCTGTCTACTTAAATACCAACATAATCCTTCACCCTAATGATGAAATGTGCAAACATCTCCACAAATCTCAATTCCTGCTGTATAGACTGACAGTGCTGGCTAGTGTTAAATCCTGCTATGCATCTTCCTTAGCCATGTGAGATGACATTTAAGCATTTTCGATTATCCAGAGGGCTTTTGGCAGGTTTAAGACATCATGGGACATCACGTTTAATTACAATGCAGTTTATTTTATTCATCGGTACAGTATACAATTTTCTGTGACTCTTTAGAGGACGAGTATAAAGAGAAATCTTCCTTTATTGTTAACCCTGGAGTCTTTGTCAACAATTTGATGAATAGCTTCTGATATAGCATGTAGAATTACCTCACAAGTCGCAAGTACTGAGCAATTTGTTAGGCTGATGAGTAGCTCCATAAATCACCTGCTCTTCTCACATGAATTGATAAAATCAGGCCTGCCCATGTGAAATGAGATGCTGAATAGCTACAGATGCCATGATGAAGAAGAGGCAAGTGGAACAAAGACTGAAAACATTCAACATAATACCAACTAACTCCTCTCTCACAGCCAACTTTCTTTCATCTGTGATCAGTATGTAAAAATATTCCCCCTGTTCCTTAAGGACAGGATTTGGTGCGCATACTTTGTTAAAGGACTGTTTGATCATAGCGAACAGGTCGGGCTGTGTGATGTTGACTTATAAGTCATTTGGCTTTGAATGGCGGATTTGGGACAGTGTCATTGATCCTCCGAATCTCCATTGGCCCCAGTTAAAGGTTAGAAAGTTGATATCAAGCTCTTGGCTATATGCAAAAGATGCCTTGATCTCCTTTCTCATGCTGGTGTGTGCTCTAGATCATTGTTATTGCTTATGTCAACATTATCGAGCTTTCCCTTGGATGGTGCAATGCTGTGAATGCCAACAAAATCTGCCCTTAGTCAAATCATTTGAGGCAATCGGTTACATCAAAATTTTTTAATTAAGAAATTAAAAGTTTAAGTAAGCAGAGCTGGCAGATTTAAATTTTATACTCGTAACTTGAAATGATCACCCAGGCTAATATCAGCTTAAATATTTTTAGTAGTGGAAACTTGGCTAAATATAACTAGCTAATTCAGTAAATGCTAACTTACTTATTGCTAAAACAATGCTCTTATAGTATTAGCATAGCAATTGTTGAATGTGTACGGCAATATAGAACATTTAACATATACCTGTTCTTAAACCAAGCTCATGCTCCACTTGTCACCAACCCCCCCGAAAGCCAACATAACAGAAACTCTTCTAAATTAGCTTAGCTAAACATGAAACACTACTAAATCTCCAAATTAACCAAAAAAAAAAAAAAAAACAACAAAAAAAAAAAACATTATAAAACTTCTTAATTTTAGCATTTACTCTCCCTGTTTCAAGTGTCATTGTAAAGCATGCTGGGAAATAGAAATTCCAGCCCAGTGTTAGTTAAAGTTCGTTAAAACTCAAAACAATGAAACAATTCAGATTACTTAAATGTGTCAGTTTTGTAAACTCAAAATAAAAAGAAAGTTCTATACACTCATAAAAGTTCATTGAACTATTTTGTTTAATTTAAGTTTATCCTACTCAAACCAATTAAAGGTGTATTTTCAAACTGTATTTACCTTGGCATAGTTGAATAATAAGAGTTCTGTACATGGAACTAACATACCATGAGCCTCAAACACCACTGTTTCCTCCTCCATATGTAAATCTTGTGCTTGCAAAAGGCCACTGAAAACGTGCAAATCCCAACATAATGACTGTGACGTAACAGTCGTGGTCATTAATATTTACGCCCCCAAAATTTGCATATACCAGCCCATGTTCAAGGCCAGGCTGTATTAACATGGACCTGCACAGAGGAATCATCAGAAGTAGTGATGGGAAGTCCGGCTCTTTTCAAAGATTTGGCTCTTACGGCTTCCAAATGGTCCTTCATTTAGTATCACTCGGAGCCTTCTATTTTAGCCCAATTTAGCAATTGTGAATGGTTTGTGTGTTGGTAAGCTTTTTTTTTATTCAGTGTTTTTTTATTCAAGTCTTATTTTTATGCTTTAAAAAAAAAAAAAAAAAAAAAAAAATTATTTGATTTGTTCCGAACCACAGCAAACAAATCAAATAAATAAAGGCAAAAGTCTTAACATTAAAGGATTAGTTCACTTTAAAATGAAAATTTCCTGATAATTTACTCACCCCCATCTCATCCAAATATGTTTTTGTCTTTCTTTCTTCAGTCGAAAAAGAAATTAAGTTTTTGAGGAAAACATTCCAGGATTTTTCTTCACATAATGGACATCAGTGACAACCAATGGGTTGAAGGTCCAAATCAATTTCAAAGGGCTTCAGAGGCTCTTCACGATCCCAGCTGAGGAATAGGGTCTTATCTAGTGAAACCATCTGTCATTTTCAAGAAAAAATAAACATTTATATACTTTTTAACCTAAATTGCTCATCTTGCGCTGCTCTGCGACGTGCCACGGATTGCGCAATCACGTCGGAAAGGTCACGTAGACGTAGGCGGAAGTACCGTCCCAAGCGAACGTGCAAAGACTAATGCAAACGCCCTTTACAAAAAAAACCTCCATCTCCAGACATTGTTGTTTAACCTTTTTAAGCCCTTCAAAACTGCATTGATTTGGACCTTCATTTTGGTTGCCATTGAAGTGCATTATATGGAGAAAAATCCTGAAATGTTTTCCTCAAAAACTTCATTTCTTTTCCACTGAAGGATGGCATGGGGGTGAGTAAATTATCAGGCAATTTTCCTTTTGAAGTGAACTAATCCTTTAAGACACTTTAGTCTTTAGTGCAGGTTGGCATTCAGAAATATCAGATGCCTCAGCTTGGATGGGCTGATGTGATTTCTCCTCTCTGTGATTATTTGTCCTGTTTTTGAGAGGACTCTTTCTGAGGGGACCAATGTTGCAACAATGCAGAGTCTTCCTACTCTTTGTTCATCCATGGACAGAAGATTTCTGAGAATGGAGTACAACACTGTGCTTTCCGAAACCACTGCACTGGACCCACAGTTTAAAAAGATAGTCTGTCCTCCCATGTGATTGGCCGCATGGTGTGCCCATCCAAATAAAGTCCCGCCCCTGCCTGCGGCTGAAGATTCGGCTCTCCCCAACGGGAGTCGGTTCTTCTCATTCGATTCAAAGAATCGTCTCTTAGAGCTGGCTCGTTCGCAAACGAAGCATCACTAATCAGAAGTTTTGCAGGTATTGTGAAGATAAGGACAATAGCAAAAATGGCAGATCATGGATATAAATATTATGTTCCAGGCTGTGCGTGAGTACTTTTCATACCCTTCCCATACCCTTAGGCATGGTTTATGTTTGTCTGTAACAGGATACTGCACCAATTTAATTCAAAGTTGTTAGTCTAGTCTTTGAGACAAACTTTTCTTCAATGACTAAGACAAGACAAGATGACACAAACGTCCTTAAATGATAACTGTGACTGTATAAGCATGCAATGTCACTGACAAAAAAAGACGTGACTAAAATGAAAAAACTTGACCAAAAATCACTATTTGGTTTGGTTTGGGGGGAAAAGAGGAGCGTTCGAGCGTTCATGCTTGCGGTTGCCAGATTTCAATAATTTAAATTCCCCAATCAGAGCTTTTCTGTTTAAAGAACACGTATCCAGCCCGATCTGCCGGTAATTTGATTCTGCCCTGCAGCTCAGGCTGGAAGCCTGTAAATATTTCTATCCTGCTTCTGTTACAAATTGGCAGGGACCAATCACAAACCGGCTTATCCACCTGGCGCGCTATTGGCGGGTTTAACACAATGACGGATAGAGAAGCGATGGATCATTGGTCTGATTGGTTGAAGGACTATCCAATTACGTACAGAGTAATTTGAAGTATGCCTGTTGATCACGCCTCTTGTGCAGTAGAAAATACAGAGCAGACTCCCCAGACCAATGTTCAATCTTAAAAGATTGAGCTTGGTCTAGTGATAGCCATATATTTAGAAAATAGAAAATAGTTATTTTAAATTGTAATAATATTTCACAATATTACCAAACTTTTGAATGATGGTGAGAAAAGTCAGTCTGAATTGACAGTGTCTGTATTTTTAGATTCCACACTGTTTAATGGCTGAGAAATTTTTTTCAGGTCATTGCTTCAATGGAAATACTGTATGCAGTTTTTATTATTATTATTATTTTTTTACTTTTTCAATTTAAACTTGATGAAAGTAAAATTAAACTTCATTAATAAGAATAAAACGGCATGCTGTGTTCAATGTCAGGCTAAAGGCACCAAGGGGTTCAGATGTTTGATCAGACGCTAATCAATTGGCAATGCAGCAGGGAGAGGCGTGAGTGCCATTGATTTTGCTCTTCTGCAGAGCACAACTAACACACAGTGTTAAAAGCCACTTTCCAAATAAACAAATGGCCACACCAGTGGGGTTTGTGATAGGAAACAATGCCATATTTCGAACAGTTTCATCATTTTTACTCTCCTGTTGCATTGATCATTGTATATATAGCAGCTTGTAAATAAATATGGGTATAAAAGATGGCTACACTTGTTACAGTTACATTAGTTCATGTATGTATCTTGCAACTACATTGCAACAAGTTTAATATTGCTGTCATTTGTTAGCTGTTTTTTTTTGTTTTTTTTTGGCAGTTTGGAAGCCTGACTCTGAGACCATTAATAGGGGTATGACCTTAGAAAATGAGCTGAACTCCATCAGTTAACCCTGTCTACTTGTTTCTGGTTCATGTTCAATAATTGAATCAAATATTCTGTTTGGCTTTATGTCTTACCACACTGGAGAACACATAATAACGTACCAATGTTTTTTTTCTTTTTCTTTAGCAAAGAAATAGTTTTTAACAAATTAAACATGCAATAGGCTTCATCTATAACAAGTCATTTCTAATACCTGAGGGGTAAACATGAGCAGCAGCAAACACTGACCTTTCCAACCTACATGTGGAGGTGAGACTGAGGCAGTTCAAAACAACTCTGGTGATCCTGCAACTTCAGATGGTTAATGGGAAAACTGGCCTGAAATCCACTGTGTATTTTAATTATTCAGTGTAATTTTTTTTAAAGAAGTGTCTCCTATAAAGCAGAGGACAAATTGTTTCCTTATTTGACATCCTTTTAGGGACTCAAGTTGAACTGGCCTGCTTTTTAATTCTCAACTTCAAATTTGTTTTCTACCAAGCTATTTAACAATAAAATGCATTAGTTGAAAAATGAATAATATTATGTAATTATATAATACATTTCTGTTCAAATCAGCATATCATAATGGTTTCTGAAGGATCATGTGACACTAAAGACTGGAGTAATGATGCTGAAAATTCAACCTACAATCTACACATAGTTTACAAAAGTTTCACACAGTTTACATGGTAATGCAAAGCATGAAGGAGATTTGCAAATGAACTGAGAGTAATTTCTGCACCTGAGCACTTTAATGCATTGTTTATTTGTTCATCTTTAGTCTGCAGTGACCCTAAAGGCAGAAGTAGACAGGAGAGGATGCATTTTATTTGCACACATAGCGGGGCAGCATAAAATGTTTCATTTGATTGTGCACTGGTTGACATCTAAATTAGAATCTTCAGTGATTGACAGAAATAAACTGGTGTGAATCAGCCAAAGATTTAAGCTTTACAACGTCTAAAAAACATCCTCAGGCAGAGATTTATTTTAACACTTGTTGGTTGCTGTTTGTTGACTGTGCAGGATGCATTCAGGGCAAAATAATAAACTGAACTGAAATGTCCAGTTTTTGTCAGCATACAACACAACTATGATCAGCTCCAAAGTATATCATCTCAGCTCTGATATCACTTTTCCTGCTGCTGTTCTGGCGTGTGGCCATGTGCAGCCCTGAAATTTCTTTAACTCCAATGGGAATCAGGTCATTATTATCAGTATTTTATTACATACTGTAAACCTGAATAAGTATCTGCTCTCAAACCAAGCTTGTGCTCCACTCGTCACCATGAAAAAACAAGGAAACCACTTAACAGACGCATAACTAAACATTAAACACTAAGGGCCAGATTTACTAAACAGTGCAAATTAGCTTTAGAGCGCAATTCCAAAAAAGCGCAGATGGGAGTGTAAAGTTCTGCACGTGATCTACTGATGACGCTCAAATTAAGAACACAGATGCAGCTGGATAATTTGGACCAACACAATCTACCTGTTAGTGTCTGGTTTAAGACGTGCTTTTTTTGGGTGGTAAATAATGATGCAAACACAAGTAAAATGACGAGCTCGAACCTTAGTAAATTACCTTGTGTGATTTGTGTGAGTTCAATTTGTCTAAATTAAAAGAAACTATTTTATAAAACTCAAAACAATTAAACAATTCAGATTACTTAAAATTTGTGAACTCAAATGAAAAGAAAGTTCTAAATACTCATATAAGTTAATTTGATTGAACTAATTTGTTTAATTTAAGTTGGCTCTACTCAATTAATTATATTGAGTGTTAGGGTTTACAGTGCAGGATTCCTGCCCTGCTATTCCCAATAACACAAAACTGTTTGCACTTAATGTACTATATGTGTTATTCTTTCAGTGGCATCCCTGGGAAGAACTGTGGTACCATTATTCTCACTGCAGAGGAGCTTGGAAACTGTCGGGTAAGTCAGCAGTTTTACTTTATCCTCCACAGAATAGTTTTGCTCTGAATAATTGTTTTTTCAACTGCCTTTCTCTTCGAAATGCTTGTAACTCTTCAGCAGTGAAAACCTTCACTGAAATGATTCAGTTTGATAAGAAAGCTGACTGTTTCACTCTTGAGATCAGTCCATTCACTGCCTGGCAGCCAAATACATTATTCCAAAGAAATGAACTGCAATGTGTTATCTCAACAGACAAAAGGGAAGCAACTTCAAAAACCAGTTGAGCACCAAATACATATTTTAATGCTTTTATTTCCATTATACTGACAAAATGCTTTAAAAGCATAAATAATGGAATAACAGAAGCCATGGTATTTGTAGTCACAGGTTAGCATCATTATTTTATATTTCTAACATAAATTATTAACTTTCCTTTAAATTGGCCATTTGCTTTATCTCTGCCATAAACTAAATAAAAACCAGAACACGGGCTGATGGAGCAACAGTTGAAAAATGACAGCGCATTCAGTAGTGAAGATCATTGCAGCATTGCCATTTGGGTACTGTAAGAGCATTTACAGTGAAGGCTGTATTTGTTTCGCTTGTTCTCCTGAATGCTTTCAGCTAGTAGTTTAAGACCAGCTCTTATTGAACCAAAAGATTGTGGAACTGGCATCAAGGTTTTCAAGGAAGTAAGAACACAGAATGGAATGTTGCAGAAACTGGTGTCACAGCTTGAGTATGAATAAACTGGGTTTCTTAAGATTGCTTAAAAAAATCAAAGTGAGATACGGATATTGTGTCCTCTTTGTTCTAATTCAAAAGCAACAATGTCTCTAAAGTTCCCTTCAAAGACTTGAATGCTCATAAGGATCCATATGAATTCTTGGAATGCTCTTTGAAGCACTTTTGAAACTTCCTCTGCATGTCTTGTTTGAACCTGCATTGATTGTCTGGACCTAATGAACTCAAGAGGATCATGCATCCAATCTAATATTCTGCTTATGCATTTTAAATTTGTTCTGAAGTCTTGATTGCTGTTGGATACTGAAGGGTTCGAGATGGTGTCAGTGAATAGCACTAGATATATATTAAGAGGCTTCTTATAAATGGGAGTGATGGCTTAGAAAAATGATAAGCAATAAAATGCTAATTAAGAGGCGTTTGATGAAATCTGATTCTGGAGACATGCATATGGACTGATGAATATATGCGGTGAGTAATCAGACCATAGTGTTTCCTGCAGAATAGTATTTTATTTTAATATGCAATATTATATAAAATTATGTATTTTTATATATATATATATATATATATATATATATATATATATATATATATATATATATATATATATATATATATATATATATGTGTTTATTAGTTTTACATTTTATAATAAATTGTTATTTTGATACTTGTTTCAAAAGTTTAATTATTGAAAATTGTAATGTTTTAATTTAATTTATTACATATTAAATATCTGTAATTTAAAAAAAGTTATCTTTTGATCTGCATTGTCATATGAACGGCCAGCCAGTATTGACACTACATTTACATTTAGTCATTTAACAGACGCTTTTATCCAAAGCGACTTAAAAATGAGGAGAGCAACAGAAGCAATCTGACCAACAAGGAGAAAAAGTATGCAAGTGCTGTAACAAGTCTCAGTTAGTCTAGCACAGTACACATAGCAATTTTTTTTTTTGTTTTTTGTTTTTTATTTAAGAAAAATTTGTAGAATAGGTAAGTGCTAGTCTTAATTGGTCAGGTGCTGCTGGAAAAGATTTTTTGAAAATGGCTACAGACTCAGCTGCTCGAAATGAGATTGGCGGGTCATTCCACCAGATGGGAACGGTCCAGGAAAAAGTCAGTGAGAGCGATTTTTTTTTTGCCTCTTTGGGATGGCACCACAAGGTGTCATTCACTTGCAGAACACAAGCTTCTGGAGGATGCATAAGCGAGTTTAGTCATATTGGAGCAGAGCCAGTGGTTGTCCTGTAGGCCAACACCAGTGTCTTGAATTTGATGCGAGCGACTATTGGAAACCAGTGCAAACCGATGAAGAGAGGTGTGACGTTAGCTCATTGAAGACCACTCTCACAGCTGCATTCTGGATCAGTTGCAAAGGTTTGAAAATGCATGCCGGTAAGCCTGCTAAGAGAGCATTACAATAGTCCAGTCTGGAGAGAACAAGAACAAGGGTCTAATCTTTCTAATGTTATAATGTTGCAAATCTGCAGAACCGGGCCATTGTAGTAATATGATCAATGAAGTTTAACAGATCCTGCTGTCCTGGAAGGAGTTATGGTTGATGAACCCAGCTGGATGGAGAAGTTGTGATGAAGTGCTGGGTTGGCTAAGACCACAAGCAGTTCTGTCTTAGCAAGGTTGAGTTGAAGGTGGTGGTCTTTCATCCAGGCTGCAATACGAACAGGATCATCTGGTTGAAATGAGAAGTAGAGTTGAGTGTCATCAGCATAGCAGTGATAGGAAAAGCCATGTTTCTGAATGCCAGATCCTAGTGATGACATGTAGATGGAGATGAGAAGTGGTCCAAGCACCGAGCCCTGAGGAACATCAGTAGCTAGATGTTGTGACTACTCACCCCTCCACGACAACCATTTAATTTTCATGAACATTTTGAATTATTGCTTTATTTCAGATAAGATAGATGTTAATTCAGCATCTGCTTTTTGATGATTCAAATTTTAATGAATTGTTAAATGAATTGCCAGAACAGATAATGTAATAGAATTTTTTTTTTTAATTGACATTATTTTGCAGTCCACAGCTGTTTTATTTCATCTCAAAGTTAAATATAACAATGCCATGGCTTTGTAGATTGAGGCGGTCACGGAAAAGACAAAACAGTTTTATTTTTTTTATCTCTATCCCTCCCATCTCTTTATCATGTCTTCTCACTGGAATGCTCCTGTTTAGTTTCTCTGTCTAGTAAAGTTTACTCTGTCACTGGTGATAGCACTTATTAAATAGCTGAAATAGCAGCACAGAGTAAATTACAGCCTTTCCGGCTTGTAAATGGCTATGTTGCGTTGACTACAGGCTCAAACACACACAAAGGACTGCTCATTTGAGCGATCTATTGCACACACTCGCAGCCTCACTCAAGCTCATTTGAAATGCTCAAAAAGCTTTTCCCCTCTGTGAGGGTAATAGATTGGTACATCTGCTTGATCTATATATATATTTCACATGGTAGATCAAAAGATTTTACAGGATGTTATGAAAGGCCGGGTTTTGATCAGGTACATGGACAGAACATCTATGAGGAAATGCACCATGTGGATAGGAAACCTCCGCTTAATAACGAGAACGAGGTTTGCAAATATCTTCAAAAGTTCGTCTCTTTCCAAGAAGTTACATAGCGAAATCGCATTCAAAGACTAGATAAAACCTACAAACCCAAAATAATGAGTGAAATGTTACATCTACGAAGTACAATGTGGCTAAAGACAGGCAGCTTTAGCTGTGATGTGAAGGGCTTTGAATGGCTGTCATTTATTTGACTAACTATGCTGTCGTTTAAGTTGTTTACTGTTGCTGAAGAAAGCATTTCAAAGAAAACTGCCACTTGTGCTTGATTGCTCAATTTATAGAGGCTGGATTCAAACCTAGCATAGGTTGATATTTTGCTTTTCTCTGCTCAAATTGTTTTCAGCTTGAATTGATCTAGCTAAGTTCCTATTTATAGGATCATAATCATTTTGAATGTTTGGTTTTAATGGACCTGTTAATCATGTGAAAAGTCCTCCACACACTGTGGTTTAGTTTCAGTCAAGAAACAATTTGAGCAATGTATAGGCCTACTAATACAGAGGTAGTGCTCTTTCTGCCATCAAATATGAGGGGAATTGTCCCTAGACTAGAGCATGAAAAGTTGATATTCTTGATATTCCTTGATATTCAGTAATCAGTCCATACTATCATTAGTTTTAATGCCTTTGTATCATTTAGACTACACACCATACCATTATGACTAATGACGTTGTGTCCATTTACAATGATGTCAGTCGTTACTGGAGTGTAATTTACCAACTACACACTGGACGAAGTGTCAAGTGATTGAATGTTCTTCTCCTTCAATCTCTTCCTCTCTCCTCACTGACTCCAGCCTACAATTTCATCATTCTCTGAATGGCACTCTCAAAGCAAGATAGTGTTTAGCAGCTAATTGGTTCAAATGGAATTGATGCTTGCTGATGGCAGGCACAGATTAACCATTTGTGGCACAAAATAGCCATTTCAGGGCCTCAAACTGTTTTCTTTTTTATCCCAAGAAAGTGTATGTATTACTGTAAAATTATGTCATAATAATATAATAATAATAATACAATTAATATCTTGATTCATGTGAAGTGTTATTTTAGTACTATTTATATGGTATTGTTATTTATTAATATTTTGAATTAGCTTTTATTTTTATATTTTTAGTTGACATTTTATTTTAAGTTTTAGTAATTTCAGTAAAGTATTTTTGTAAATATTTAACATTAATTTATTTTGAGTAATTCTAGTACTTCAACTTTCAGTTAGATGCTCAGGCAAATTTTTAATTAAATTTTTTTCATGTAATATTTATATTTTATTTCATATCAGCTTTATTTCAAAACAAACAATTTTTAATAGTTTTAGTTTTAGTTAACAACAACACTGGTTCCCATTCAGTCGGTCACTCTCGACGCCACGTCGGAGTACCGACGAATAGGAATCTCGCTCGCGAGAGCCAATCTACTTTGAGTGTAACTAAAACGAGCCAATGCACATTGGCATGCAATGATTGCACCAGGTGCTCATGCCACGCTGTGCGGGTATAAATGAGACACAGGTGATTGCATCAAATTAGCATTTTGCTTCGGAGCCGAGTGGTAGATGGTTACTACAGATATCACTCCTTACTTCGCAGTCCTGACTGAAGACGGAAGCCTTTCGGAAGCGATCTCTTCATTCGGTGTTGGTGTGGCACAGCAGCGGGGTCGTGTGGTTTTCCGATCATCTCTCTTTGTTGTTTGAACAGAACAATCACAAAGGCTGTTCTCACAGCCGGTTCGGTGCACTAGGTGGAGAGCGCTAAAAAGCCGTTCCCACGGCTGGTAAGAGAGCGCCTTCGTGTGAGAGAGCGCGCACGTCAGGCTGCACTATCCCCTGACGGTGTCGCCACGACCCCTCCCCCTGCGTGCTTCAGCACCAAGGAGAGCGTCCTTCTGAAAGAGCTTACACAGATAGAGCTTGCGTCTTTTTCAAGATGACATTCTTTCTGTGTGTTTCTGGATGCGGTGGTTTCCTGTCACCGAGGGATGGTCATCAGCGCTGTATCTCGTGTTTGGGCGTTCAGCACGCTGAGGCAGCGCTGGTGGATGAATCATGTTCTCACTGCGGGAACATGACCATCTCGGAGTTGCGATCGCAGCTCCGTCTCGCAAGGGGCGGAGCCTCTGTGCCTCTGCCGCGATCTAACTCTCCTCAGAGAGTTACTTCAGGCAGTAGCCCGGCTGATTTGAGGGTTACGGTGGCGCGTTTCCCCAGGAACCAACCCCGGGAACCCTCATCCTCTCGCACTCCGCAGCCAGTAGAGCTGCCATTGGAACGCGGTGGGCCGTCCACGAGATGTACACCATCCGTATCCTTTGGGGCTCCCCTTGAGGACCAGATGTCCATCGCTGCATCGGAGGGAGGGTCAGAACTCTCTGGAGAGGATGTGTCGGCGCAGTGGGCTCCTCCGGGTAGACCCGCTGTGCCCGATACTGATCCGGAGATGATGGCTATGCTTGCCCGGGCCGCCGAGAGAGTCGGGCTCATGTGGAACCCTCCACCGTGTCCCGAACCCTCAAGGCTGGATGATTGGTTTCTCGGGGTGGCCCGTGCTGGTTCTCAGCGCCCCACCCGGTGCCTTTTTCCCGGAGGTGCACGAGGAGCTCACGAGGTCATGGGCGGCACCTTTACTGCCCGAAACCGGCCTAATGGATCCTCCTCCTCACCACCCTCGATGGCAGACCTGCAAAGGATACACGCAGGTTCCCCGTGGAATGGGCCGTTGCTATGCAACTGTGCCCTAACTCCACTTCCAGGGGGAACCCGTGTCTTCCCTCCGGGGCCTGTAGGTACTCATCCGATCTGATCGGGAAGGCCTACCGGGCTTGTGGAGAGGCAGGCTCCGCTTTACACGCTACGGCGTTGTTGCAGGTCCATCAGGCCCGGCTCTGAAGACCTTGCGAGGGTGGTCACGATCCCGCAGTTCTCCAGGAACTGAGAACCGCAACGGACCTCGCGCCGTGCGGCGAAGGTTCTGGCGCGGGCCGTGGGTCGTCGCGATGTCCACTATGGTGGTCCAGGAACGCCACCTCTGGCTGTGTCTGGCGGACATGAGGGAGACCGACAAAGTCAGGTTCCTTAACTCCCCCGTCTCCCAGACTGGCCTCTTCGGCGACGCGGCCCAGAACTTCGCCCAGCAGTTCTCAGCCGCACAGAAGCAGACTGAGGCGGTCAGTCACATTCTGCCACGGCGGTCAGCTGCTGTCTCCACCCCGCCGCCAGCAGCGCCTCAGCCTGCTCGTCGCCGAGGGCGGCCGCCTGCGTCTGCCTCCGCTCCCGCGCCGCAGCAGCAGCCTCCACCCAAGCGGCGTTGTGGAGCCGGGCGCAAGCAGGCCGCCCTACCCGTCCAGACGCCTGCCAAGAGGGGTGGCAAGGCCAAAGGCAAGCTGCCACGAGACAGACGACCCGGAGGTGAGGAGGACTGCTCTTCTGGAGATGGTGACCACACCGCTCCATCCCCCGGTGGAGGGCCGGGAGGAGAATCTTGTGTTCCATTTTGTTTCTGTTCCAAATTCTCAACACAAGAGCAGTTCCTTCCATCTCCGGGTCCGCAAGGGGCTCGGAGAGTTGTGGCCGGTCAAACGCCGGACCACACTCATCCTCCCTCTTCGCCAGCGGGCAGCAGTGGACAACCCCCTCATGTTCCTGCTGCCCACCTGTGGAATCAGGTTAGTGTTGCACGGCACACTCTCACCTCGCTGCGGGCCGCCTCCACGAGACAGCCGCCCCAGTCCGGTACCTGCATTCCACCTCGCTGCCCCACGGTGGGTACGCCGGTGGTCCCTATGGTCCTGCTTGTACGGTCCCTGGGAGCCTGGCTGGTGCTCCTCGGTCCGTCTCGCTGGCTCATTCGGACCATCAGGCTCGGCTCACGCAATTCAGTTCGCCCGGCGCCCCAGGTTCAAGGCGTCCGCTTCACCGGTGAATGCCACAGATGCCCATGTCCTGCGTCGGAGATCGCTGTCCTGCTGGCGAAGGGCGCGATAGAGCCGGTCCCTCCAGCCGATATGAAGACCGGCTTCTACAGCCCGTACTTCATTGTACCCAAGAAAACCGGTGGAGTTACGGCCAATCTTGGACCTGCGAGTCCTGAATCGGAGCCTCCACAAGCTACCGTTCAAGATGCTCACGCGAAACGCATTTTCGAATGCATCCGTCCCCAAGATTGGTTTGCAGCGATCGACCTGAAGGACGCGTACTTTCATGTCTCGATCCTTCCTCGACACAGGCCATTTCTGCGCTTTGCGTTCGAGGGTCGAGCATATCAGTACAAAGTCCTGCCCTTCGGCTGGCCCTGTCCCCGTGTCTTCACGAAAGTCACGGAGGGCCCTCGTGCCCATGAGAGAACGGGAGTTCGCATCCTCAACTATCTCGACGACTGGCTCATTCTAGCACAGTCCAGGGATCAGTTGTGCGAACACAGGGACCTGGTGCTCAGACACCTCAGCCAGTTGGGTCTTCGGGTCAACTGGGAAAAGAGCAAACTCACCCCCGTGCAGAGGATCTCTTTTCTCGGTATGGAGTTGGATTCGGTCGAGCGGACAGCGCGCCTCACAGAGGCGTGTCCAGTCGATGCTGAACTGCCTGAACACGTTTTCAAGGCAGGATGGCGGTTCCACTGAAACAGTTTCAGAGGCTCCTGGGGCATATGGCAGCGCGGCAGCAATAACGCCGCTCGGCCTGCTTCATATGAGACCGCTTCAGCATTGGCTACACGGCCGAGTCCCGAGATGGGCGTGGCAACGCGGCACTCACCGGGTGAGCATCACACTGGCCTGTCGCCAGTCCTTCAGTCCGTGGTCCGACCCCTCGTTCCTTCGGGCTGGAGTGCCCCTGGAACAGGTGTCCAGGCATGCTGTGGTTTTCACGGATGCCTCCGCCATGGGCTGGGAAGCCACGTACAACGGGCATGCAGTGTCAGGGGTTTGGATGGGCCCGCATCTGCATTGGCACATCAATTGCCTCGAGTTGCTAGCAGTACATCTTGCTCTGAGCCGCCTCAAAGGGCGGTTACGGGGCAAAGATGTACTGGTCCGCACGGACAACACTGCGACCGTTGCATATATCAACCGACAAGGTGGTCTGCGCTCCCGTCGCATGTCGCAACTCGCCCGCCATCTCCTCCTCTGGAGTCAGAAGTGTCTGAGGTCGCTTCAGGCCATTCATGTCCCTGGTGTGCGCAACCGTGTGGCCGACGAGCTCCCACGAGCTGCGCTCCCAGGGGAGTGGCGACTCCACCCCCAGGTGGTTCAGCTGATCGGGAGACAGTTCGGGGTGGCACAGGTCGACCTGTTTGCTTCCCCAGAAACGTCCCACTGCCAGTGGTTCTATTCGCTGACCGAGGGTACACTCAGCACGGATGCCCTTGCGCACAGCTGGCCCCAGGGGCTGCGCAAATATGCGTTTCCCAGTGAGCCTACTTGCACAGACACTGTGCAAGGTCAGGGAGGACGAGGAGCAGCTCCTGTTGGTGGCGCCGTACTGGCCCAACCGGACCTGGTTCCCAGAACTTATGCTCCTCGCGACAGCCCCTCCTTGGCCGATTCCTCTGAGGAAGGACCTTCTGACTCAGAGACGGGGCACCCTGTGGCACCCGCGTCCAGACCTGTGGAAGCTTCATGTCTGGCCCCGGGACGGACGCGGAGGGTTCTAGGTGACTTACCCCAAGAGGTAGTTAACACCATCACTTCGCACGTGCACCGTCTACAAGACAGGCTTACGCCTCGAAGTGGAACCTGTTCGCCGAGTGGTGTTCTTCTCGCCGAGAGGACCCCCGAAGATGTTCGATCGCGTCTGTGCTTTCCTTCCTGCAACAAGGGTTGGAGCGTAGGCTGTCACCCTCCACCCTCAAGGTCTATGTTGCTGCTATATCCGCCTATCACGACCACGTAGAAGGTAAGTCGGTTGGGAAGCATGACCTGGTCGTCAGGTTCCTTAGGGGGGCGAGACGGTTAAATCCTCCTCGACCCCCTCCATACCCTCTCTTGGGATCTTGCTCTGGTGCTCGAGCACTCCAGAATGCCCCATTCGAGCCTTTGCAGTCAGCAGAGCTAAAGATTCTGTCTATGAAGACTTTGCTGTTGGCTGCATTGGCCTCCATCAAGAGGGTAGGGGAACTGCAGGCATTTTCGGTCGACGAATCGTGCCTAGAGTTCGGGCCGGGTAATACCCACGTGGTACTAAGGCCCCGGCCTGGCTATGTGCCCAAGGTTCCTACCACTCCCTTCAGGGACCAGGTGGTGAACCTGCAAGCGCTGCCCCCGGAGGAGGCAGACCCAGCCCTAGCTTTGCTCTGTCCCGTCCGCGCTCTGCGGATCTACGTGGATAGAACTCAAAGCTTCAGAACCTCAGATCAGCTCTTTGTCTGTCACGGAGGCCAGCAGAAGGGAAGGCTGTCTCCAAGCAGAGGATGGCCCACTGGATAGTGGATGCCATCACCTTGGCTTACCAAGCACAAGGTGTGCCCTGTCCGCTCAGGGTGCGAGCACACTCTACTAGAAGTGTTGCATCCTCCTGGGCGCTGGCACGTGGCGCCTCGCTGTCAGACATCTGTAGAGCTGCGGGCTGGGCGACACCCAACACGTTCGCTAGATTTTATAGCCTACGTGTAGAGCCGGTCTCCTCCTGTGTTCTCACCTCAAGCGGGTAGAAGCACTGAGAGGCCCCGCTCTTGTCGGCTTGCTGCGCTCCGGCGCTCTTATTCTCCAGAAGCAAACTCTGTGAGTCCTCCATCACCCTCGGTGCCGGACGTCGCGAACGTCGGGCATCAGGCCCCTTGCCGCTGAATCCTTGAGAACCGGTAATGGGCTGGGGTTATATGAGTGACCCTACGGGGATCCCATATTTTCTTCCACGGTCGCTCCTACGGGAAGCCCGTGTCTTTCCCTTGGGAGAGCCTTCCCGTCACCGGGACTGAGCCCCCTCCTCCCTTGCGGGCTACGGCTCAGCATTGTACTCCACATAACTCCTCCGGGGTACGATGTGGGCTCCGCAGCGGCCCCTTTTCTAGGGCACGCTTTCCCAGTGTCATCCAATAATCACTGAACAGGGTCATGCGGAACAGCAGTGATGGACTTCCTGGTGTGAGCCCCGTCTCATCAGGTCAACACTGGGCACTGGAAGGGGGCAGAGGCCATGACACTTTGGTAGGGATTCCTATTCGTCGGTACTCCGACGTGGCGTCGAGAGTGACCGACTGAATGGGAACGTCTCGGTTACGTATGTAACCCTCGTTCCCTGAAGGAGGGAACGGAGACGCCACGTCCCGTCGCCATGTCCTCTGTACCCTGCTGGGGTGCCTGCCTACCTACTCGGCTCCTCAGCAAAAGGCTAATTTGATGCAATCACCTGTGTCTCATTTATACCCGCACAGCATGGCATGAGCACCTGGTGCAATCATTGCATGCCAATGTGCATTGGCTCGTTTTAGTTACACTCGATGTAGATTGGCTCTCGCCAGCGAGATTCCTATTCGTCGGTACTCCGACATGGCGTCTCCGTTCCCTCCTTCAGGGAACGAGGGTTACATACGTAACCGAGACGTTATGTGTTTAGATGCATCGATATTCTGACCGAAATTATGAGACAATAATTATTTTTATATTATAGCCGATAATCATTATATTTATTTATTTATTTTTTGCACATATTATCATTGTAGAGTGGTGCAGGTATGATGCCAGAACCTGGAAGTCTTAATTCTCCACTGGTTCCTTCGATATTATTTTTTATATTGGGGTTTTTCAATTAGTAAAATATCAGTAAAATAAAGCCTGTGGTAAACATAACTTGACAATACTCTGCCATTTTGTTTTACAACGTAAACTACACACACTCACACCCCAAACTGTCATATGTAGTTATTTATTAAAAACATATGCTTTCAAAGAATGCTTAAAAATTCACGGTATAGGTGTGTGTAATTTACGTAATAGAAAAAACTCTTTAAAGTATCGTCAAGTTATGTATACCACAGGCTTTATTTGACTCATAAATTGGAAAAACGCAATGGTATCAGTGGGCAGGATTTTGATATCACCCCTACACCACTCTTTTAGAGATATTGTTATGTAACACTACCTCATGATAAACTGTTTGTAAAATGTATTAGCATAAAACTACTCCAGTAAACAAAACATTATGATCTAGTCATTGGGAAAAGACAGAAAAAGTCGGTGTCATTGGGGATGTCAGTATTGACATGGCTTGAAATATTCTGATTAAACATGGGCTAGCCATGTTTCTTGAGAGATAAATATTGAGTCTCAGTCAGTGGCATTTGTGGGAGGAATCGTTCAATTATGAATGATTTATTCCAGTCTTTTAAAGAATTGGCAAAGAAGTTGTTTTACCTTTAAACCTTTTCCCACCAAAAATCATAAGGTGAATGAAAGATAGACGCAGGGTCTGGAGCACATGACTTTATAAAATATGCATGCACACATACTGCTGAACTATAGAGACATAGTGGGGGTGAATTGTGCCTGAGAGTCCAGAGACCCTTGTGATTCATCTAAGCTGCACAAGAAAAAGCAATGTGCCTCTGATTTCACTAGATTTAGCTGCTCTCTGCACTCTTTCAATCTTTTACCTTCCATTTTTCCTTCTTTGCCCTCCATGTTCTTTCTTTCTTTTATTCTTTCTCTCTTTTTTACAGGACTGTGCAACAATGCAGTTCTGTGCCAATAAGCTGGATAAGAAAGACTTCTTTGGCCGCTCTGACCCGTTCATGGTGTTCTACAGAAGTAATGAGGATGGAACGTGAGTTAGCTGTCTCTCTCTCTCTCTCTCTCTCTCTCTCTCTCTCATTGATTCACAGCACTCTCTCAGACAGGGAATCGTGTACGAGAAATGTGCATGTCTTCTTTTCTTGAAGTCCTGTCTAAGGAGAGGTGAAGAAAATTGGTCTGGGTCTTAGGAAAGTCTTTGAAAATTGTTCTAGCCAATAGTATTCACTTAGCACTTTTAGCAGTATGCTAACTTTTAACTGCCTATATGTTATAAAATATAATCATACAATGCATACTGCTTTGTTTGAATTTCACATCTTTGTGTTTTGTTGCTTAGGTTCACTATTTGCCATAAAACAGAAGTGGTAAAGAATACGCTGAACCCCGTCTGGCAGCCGTTCACCATCCCTGTCAGAGCGCTTTGCAATGGAGATTATGACAGGTGCGCTCACACATACACAAACAGACACGCACGTCAATATGCGCCTGTCACCAGTGTTAACCGGTCTCATTTACTAACTGTGCATGCATGTGAAACCAGCGTGAAAAAGCTTTTGTACAGTAATTATTATGTGTCAATACATTTTTCAACATTTAGGATAATTTTGTTAGGACAAACAAATCACAGAAAAGTATATTATATTAATTCTATTCTATTCTATTCTATTAATTATTTTATATTATATTATATCAATTAATTATATTTTGTGATTTTTATTTGTCAGTTCTATTTATTTATTTATTTATTTATAAAAATTATAGTATAAGTTAATATATTATATATTAAATTATATATAATTAATAGAATAGAATACAACTTTTTCTATTATTACTTATAATTTCATTTAATTAGAAAAATTACAATATTTATATTATATTAATTATATTATGCATGTTTGTAATATATTAACTAAGAATAAAAGGCAACTATGTAAGTCTTTTTTTTTGAGTAACAAAACTGTGTTATTGTTCATTCTGATATGCAGCTGATCACGTGTAGTGTAGGACTATATAAAGGTGTTTAGTATGTGGAATTGCCTTCTTTAAAGATGTTTGGGTGTGTATTATGCTAATTTATCTGTGGGTATGCACATCATTATTTAGAATCATTTTAGCAATGAGGGTTTAACATCAGAATGAGGATAAGAACACATTTGTGTGCATACGCTGTTGTGAATCCTGTGAAAATGTAGCTGTTGTTTCTGAATAAGACGCCGTATATGTGCGTGTCGAGAGGGATCGTGTCCCTGTGCTCTTTGATTCAGTCGCACATTTAAACCAGACTGCTGGTACTCATTGCATCAGCATTATTTGATCACAGACAGCACTGTTCATGGTGCTGTACTGTTGTGATTTATGTGCTCTACAAGAACACATTATTTTTGTTTTGCACATTCTGTGTAGCAGATATTTGTTATTGTGTTTGCACTACACTGTTTCTTTGTTGGTCTACATAGGCCTATATACTTTCCAGTGTGTGTCAAACAGTTTGTTGTGTTTAGTGAAATTTCGTAGGCCAGGGATGGGCAAGTCGGTCCTGGAGTGCTGTTGTCTTGCAGAGTTCAGCTCTCTCCCTAATCAAACACACTTGAACAAGTTAATCGATTTTGGACTGATTTCTTCCCATCCAACAATCCTAGCTAAAGTCCCGATTATCTTGATGGTTCTACAGATTATCTTTTTCAGATTTTCCTGTGGTGTGATGTGTGTTAAAAGTGTTTTAAATTTACCACCCCCCCAACCCCCCGCAAATTTTCTGTAAAAAGCAGTGCATACACTTTAAGCGCTTTCTTCTTCCCAGTTTGTTTCCCCGCCATGTTTGTTTACATTAAAGGGACAGTTCACCCAAAAATGAAAATTATCCCATGATTTACTCACCCTCAACTTTCTTCTTTCAGACAAACACAATCTGAGTTATATTAAAAAAGATAATAAAGATAGCTCTTCCAAGCTTTATAATGGGAGTGAATGGCAGACCTGATTTTAAAGCCCCAAAAAGCAATGCGTATGGCCGTCTGTCGGAAGCTAGTTATTTTAGTTTATAAAGTTTTAAATATCAATATTTTTCTTACTTGAATGCATCGGTTCACTTCAGAAGGCCTTTATTAACTCTCTAGAAGCATATGGATTACTTTTATCATGGATGGATGTACTTTTTTGGACTTCAAAATCAGGTCCACCATTCACTACAATTATAAAGCTTGGAAGAGCCAGGATATTTTTTAATATAACTCCGATTGTATTTGTCTGAAAGAAGAAAGTCAAATACACCTAAGATGGCTTGAGGGTGAGTAAATCACAGGGTAATTTTCATTTTTGGGTAAACTAACCCTTTAAAGTCATGTTTAATGCGAGAGATTTTTTTCAGATTTCCCATGTTCTCAGGGTGGACTCTGTTGTTTGTGCACTCCACACACTAGAGGAACAAAATAGTTAAATCTATGATTTCTTATCGTCATGTTTGTGGTCTCTCACATTTTGAAAATCTAGGACCGTCGTTGCCCATCCCTGTCTTGGTGCATGTCCATTTTCATGGCCCAGGTGAGGCTTGCAGACGCATTGGCAGCTGTGTGTCGTCTGAGAGCTGTCATAGTCAATACACATGGAACAGAACCACCTGCCACCCAGTCCCCACCTGGCCTCTGATCCCTTGTGTGTGAGAGAGAGAGAGCAAAAGAGAGAGAGAGAGAAAAGAAAGGGAAACTCCAGCTGTTTTGGTACTGTGCTAATTATTACCTGTTGTAAGGATGCCGGCTTAGAGCGTATTTATTTAAACAAAAAAAGGTCCATAATATATCCTAATATATTTCAGAATAGCAAATAATAATGCCTTTTAAGCAATAATGTGGCAGAAAGTATGCTATTATGACATTATTTGATTAATTTCATTGTTAAAGAGTGCTGTTGAACTGCTGATCAGCTCAGGTTGTGCTAATATGAAGTTGTTTTTAGCACATGAAGCTATGCTGTCATGCTGACCATCAGTTTGCTTCTGGATGTATATCTTATTCTTTTCTCTGAAACAAATGCTTGTATTAAATCAGGTTAGCAAAGAGGGCAGGGCCTCCTGCAGGGGTCTTAAACAAATGAGATAAAATTTGGTTTGATTGACATGAGGGGAAGCCATAATTTACCCATAGTGTCATAACTGATCTGCATCTGTCTGTGATCTTGAGGAGAGACAGGAACAGCACTTAACCCTGTCAATCAGCCACTCTCCTGAGGGAATCATCTCAGACTTTACAGAAGAAATTACCTCAGGGCTTCCGGATATATTCGACACCTCTGAGTGGTTGATAGAAAGTTGTTGAAGCTGTTTTCTAGTGGAAAGTCTTATAAGGACTTGGAGGTGCAGAAATTCTGATTAATTTCCAATTTCCAATATTTTTCTTGTCTGGTTTGAATTGAGAAGAGAAACATGCTATATTAAAATGTATTTAAAATATTTATAAGAATATTTTTATTATATTAATATATATTGTATACTACTGTTCAAAAGTTTGGGGTCAGCAAGATATGTTTTTGAAAGAAGTTTGTTATGTTCACCAAGGCTGAATTTATTTGATCAGCTAAATATAGCAGTGATATTGTGAAATATTATTACAATTTAAAATAACTGCATAATTATTGCATTTCTTTCAATAGATCCTCATAAATACTACACACTGAATCTTTAGAGAAAAATGTATTATTATTATTGTTATTATTATTATCAATGTTGAAAACAGATGTGCGGCTTTATTTTTATTTTTTGTGGAAACTGTAATATTTAATGCATCCTTGCTGAATTAATGAATATGTATTTATTTCTTTCAAAAGAAAAAAAACAGTACTATATATATATATATATATATATATATATATATATATATATATATATATATATATATATATTTTTTTTTTATTATACCACAATAATCGGGAGAATAGTCGGGAAAAATAATTATATTTTTGGTTGGTCACTTTACATGTACAAAATTGTGGTTGGTCACTTTACATGTAAATCAAAGCCTTGTCTAGAATAAGTTGCAATTTGAACCAGATCTTTTGCTGTTTAGTTGAAGGTTTGTGAATCTGAATACTGATAGACAGGTTGTGTGCCATATGATCTCTGATGAATTGCCTACATCTGTTCTCCTACTCCAGAGCTGCACCAGTCTGCTTTACCAACAGATGGAGAGTTTCCCCATGTACTCCATGGAAATACTCAATAGAGGCTCAGTGCTCAGAGTTTAGGTCCATTCTCTCATTCCAACTCAGATGATGCATTTGTGCCATTGAGATTTCATTACTACATTTGCAGAGTAAACAGCAGCAAAAATCAAGCAACCGTACAAAATCACATTTTACACCCTACGACTATGGAAATTTCCTGATTTACCAAGTACAAATTCCTACCTTTTGTAGCATAATCATGTGAAAAAAATAAACACGTCTGCTTAATAGACTGGAATGAAATTCCATCAACCAGCATGGCATTTCTGGTGAGGATTTTTGACCAAGGGAGGCTTTCTGGTTAAACTAGTTAAAGGGCTAGTTCACCCAAAAATGAAGATTCTGTCAACATTTATGATATCATTCTTCAAAATATAGAAGAACCCAATTGACTGCCATTTTAAGGACACAAATAGCTGAAAGATTCTTCAAAATATATATTTTTGTGTTCTAGAGAATGTTCTTTTAGAATGACATGAGGGTGAGTAAATGGACAAAATGTTAATTTTTGGTTGAACTATCCCTTTAATAAGATAACACAACATACATTATGCTGGTTATTTAACAGGGGAAGAAGAATGATTGGCTGTATTGTGTGTAAACTTTACTGTTGTCTGTTTTTTGTTCATTCATTTTTCATCGCAACAGTAAATGCAAGCACATCCCTGCGTTTCGTGATAACAAGTGTGTGACACGCTTCGGCGCCAAATGCTGTTAGAGCTATTACCCTCGAAAGCCATTTTTATTAACGAGGCTACAAATCTCTGCTGCCTCTCTGTAATTGATCGCGTTAACTTGCTTTGAACAGAATGAGGTTCTAATTATTCAAAACTTCAGATGTAATTAATGTTTGAATGAAACTCGCCTGCGTTCTGTCAGGTGAAGTGATGCTACAGGCGCTGCTCTGTGTCACAACCCGGGAGTTCATTCCCTGCCGACCGCTGTTTAATTCCGAGTGCACTGTCTGGATAATGGCCTGTAATTGGTTGGTTTTAGCATGGAGATGAAAAGACAGTGAGACTGAGTCTCTCAGCCCCTGTTTAATCAGAAAACATCCATTATTTCAGCTGCTGCTCTCTTTTCAGTGTCTGACATATCGCCACACTGTTTCTAAATGCTCTGTTTTAAATCTTTCAGGTCGATTAAAGTGGAGGTGTATGACTGGGACAGAGATGGCAGGTAGAAAACACATATTTGTTTATTTACACTACACATTTATGTAATATGATCTCACGACCCCACACAAAGACACATCACTGATGCATTATGTTTTTTAATAATCATTTTTCCTTGAGAATATAGTGAAAAATTTCCTGTCACTATGATCTAAAACCCCGGGCAGTAACAAATACTGATCACTCCCTTGTAAATAAGTTCAAATCCATCTATTTTCATCATCACAGACAGTAAGAGTATTTTTTTCTTCCTTGTGCTTCAGTCATGATTTTATCGGGGAGTTCACCACCAGCTACAGAGAGCTCTCTCGCGGTCAGAGTCAGTTCAACGTGTATGAGGTGAGTTTAGATACTGGATACTGATCCATTTATCCACAGAGGATCCATTGGGTTGAAATAAAGGAGGTGATTCTAGATTCATCAAGTGATGATGGCAGAAATAAAAATGTGTGTATGGGAGCTTATCTTGTAGCACTGAATCGACTTTGAACAATATAGGGGAGACTGCGCTTGGTTATTCAGAGCAGTCATTGACCTATATATATAGGAGGAGGCTGGGTGTGTATAAAAGTGGCGTGTATGTATTCACCTTAGCATTTGCCTAGTGGTGGGATGAGGGGGTGGTGAGATGTTCTACAGGAGTGTGACAGTCCCAGCGGTGTGCTGAAAGGGTCTGGGGTTTCCTGGGGATTGAGTCGGACAAACAACACTAGAAGCTGCAGTGTCGCTTCAGCTAAACCCCAATCCATACAAATCACATCAACTGTGTCCTGGTTTCCAAACTGTTAGTCAAGGTTGTGTATGTAACTGACCTGAACTGGATTTGTCAAAGCATCTAACCATTTATATCAGTTGTGTCTTGCAGCCTGACAATTATTCAGTATCAGTACTCTCAAACTTCCTTCGTTTTGGACAAAAATGAGAATCGCATTTATTTTCTCATTATCTGTCTCCGTCTCTCTCGTTCTCTCTCTCTCTCTCTCTCTCTCTCTCTCTCTCTCTCTCTCTCACACACACACACACACACACACACACACACACACACACACACACACACACGCTCACACTCTTCCTGTAAATGATGTGTCATCTCTACATTTTCCATTTCAGGTGGTGAATCCTAAAAAGAAACTCAAAAAGAGAAGATACATCAACTCTGGCACAGTGAGTAGTGAATTTGCTATCCTAATAGCTCTTGTTTTTCAGTAGGCTACAAATGTTTTAACATGTTAGGTTTACCTAAAAATAATACTGCATACGATAATAAGATTTGTTTTCAATATATCTTAAATTAAGTTTATAGTTCTTATGACATTGTTTAGTGAGGTTTGTGCCTAAAACAAGAAAAGAAATATTTGCAGATGGAAAACAAGAACAAAACAGAACAAAACAAGATATGTTCTCTGAAAATGTTAATTTTTAAGAAAAATGCTTTTCTGTCTTTAGCAACAGGGCTATTTTTGTATTATTTATATGCTATTTTACAGTGTTTCTCACAGGATTATGTGAGACTTGTACATTTTAAAGTTAAATTCATCAATCTGGTGCACTTTGAAAGTTCAAAATTAAGAGCTACAACCCATGTTCAGTGTGCAAATTTAACAAAGGAAAATATATTATTAACATATATTATTATTATTATTATTCCTATGACAGTTATAGCCCTACATTTTTAAACAAATGTACTGTAAAATAAATTAATATGGATATTTCATAAGTATATTATTTCACTTTACACTAGTTGGGAAATTATATTGTCCTAATTTCTACAAGAGCTTAACCCTTGTACTTTTATTTTGGCAGAAAACACAACATTAAAGACCTTTTATGTTATAGTGAGAAGTTTAAACATATTTTCAGTTCATTATGAAACTGTGGCGAGACAAATTAGACTGCGGTGGGCTGCCAGTCTACAAACCCGATTCCAAAAAAGTTGGGATACTGTACAAACTGAATAAAAAAGGAATGCAATAATTTACAAATCTCATACACATTTTATTCACAATAGACTATAGATAACATATCAAATGTTGAAAGTGAGACATTTTGAAATGTCATGCCAAATATTGGCTCATTTTGGATTTCATGAGAGCTACACATTCCAAAAAAAGTTGGGACAGGTAGCAATAAGAGACCGGAAAAGTTAAATGTACATATAAGGAACAGCTGGAGGACCAATTTGTAACTTATTAGGTCAATTGGCAACATGATTGGGTATAAAAAGAGCCTCTCAGAGTGGCAGTGTCTCTCAGAAGTCAAGATGGGCAGAGGATCACCAATTCCCCCAATGCTGCAGCCAAAAATAGTGGAGCAATATCAGAAAGGAGTTTCTCAGAGAAGAATTCCAAAGAGTTTGAAGTTATCATCATCTACAGTGCATAATATCATCCAAAGATTCAGAGAATCTGGAACAATCTCTGTGCGTAAGGGTCAAGGCCAGAAAACCATACTGGATGCCCGTGATCTTCAGGCCCTTAGACGGCACAGCATCACATACAGGAATGCTACTGTAATGGAAATCACAACATGGGCTCAGGAATACTTCCAGAAAACATTGTCGGTGAACACAATCCACCGTGCCATTCGCCGTTGCCAGCTAAAACTCTATAGGTCAAAAAAGAAGCCATATCTAAACATGACCCAGAAGCGCAGGCGTTTTCTCTGGGCCAAGGCTCATTTAAAATGGACTGTGGCAAAGTGCAAAACTGTTCTGTGGTCAGATGAATCAAAATTTGAAGTTCTTTTTGGAAAACTGGGACACCATGTCATCCGGACTAAAGAGGATAAGGACAACCCAAGTTGTTCTCAGCGCTCAGTTCAGAAGCCTGCATCTCTGATGGTATGGGGTTGCATGAGTGTATGTTGATGCCATGAAATCTAAAATCAACTTATTTTTCCCTTAAAATTATACATTTTCTCAGTTTAAACATTTGATATGTCATCTATGTTGTATTCTGAATAAAATATTGAAATTTGAAACTTCCACATCATTGCATTCTGTTTTTATTCACAATTTGTACAGTGTCCCAACTTTTTTGGAATCGGGTTTGTAGTTCATGAATGGGAAACTCTGGGGGTGCTGACACACACAGTTTCAACCAATCTCATGTTAATCTTGAGTACAGTCCTACAGAGCAGTATTGCATCCTTCATATCTCAGAAAAGTCTTTAGTTTTATTAGATTTATAAAAGACATAAGCTGTACCGACTCTCTTTCCGAAAACAGCCGAACTTGTGGAGGAGTGCAGTGGGCGGAGCTAAAGAGACACACACTTATGATAAACACACACACAATACATTCATGGCATTATCCCTGGATAACTTTCGATTCACTATACGTTTGCGTTGTTTTCATTAACTGCACTTACGCGCCGATTTCCAACAAAACACGGACAAATACATTTGATGCAGTTTCACTCACCGCCTGAGGTTTCGACTCATGACTGGGAACAAACAAACACACTTGCAGAACTTGGTTGCTGCTGCGGAAAAACAAACTGCATCCAGTTTTTCCCTTAACGCTGGGTTATTTGAGAAGCTGAACAAGGTTATCGTTCCCTCACAACCAGAAACACACTTTTTAGTGACATTTGTTGATTTTGTGGTCTAAAAACAAAGTGCTGCCGACGGCTCCCTTAACCCGAAAGAAGCACGTTGGTGGGCACACTCTCGCTAGCATTCGGGAGAAGTACCCATACAATGAATTCCACCCATTTTTACATAATACATGGCCAATACTTACGTAATACATACTTTTCTAAATGATTTTCAATCCTGAAGAAGTGTATTTGGCACAGAAATACTCTGTCATACGTCCAACTAATTCTTTTTACATTTTGGCCATGTTTAGCATGAACATCCAACTCTTTAACAGTGTAAATAAGTCAGAATGCATTAAATAGCATTAGACCCCTTTAAGGTTTATTTATTTTATTTTTTCAGTTAAAAACTTAAACTACATTTTTATATTTTCCATTTAGCTTTAATTTATTTTCATTTCAGTTTTGGTTTAGGTCATTTTTGTACTTCAACTTCAATTTTTTTTGCATTGAATTCACTACATTCTTACAACACTGAATATATTTGTTCAGCTGTATTCCACAAGGACTCTGTATGTCTGGTTATTATTCAGATGAATTACTCGACAATCTAAGATCCAAGTCCCTTGACTGGATAGTGCTTTCTGTTTCAAACTTTGATAAGGAGAGCAGTGAGGAAGTAATATTGGAGGTCCGGGTGTATAACAGTGATTGATGATCCACAAAGTCTCTCCGCATTGACTGCCATGAATTGGCTTTGAGATTATAATCAAAACTTAAATGAATAGTCCATCACTTGTCTTCCTCCCAACATGGAAAGATTCTGGTCATCTAATGACAATACTAATGAAAAAGACTGTGTGGCACTGACAGCTGAGAGAAGAGAGTCTTTGCATAATGCTATGATGGATTGTTTCGTTGCAGATGTGGTTTGTGCGCATATGCTGTTGTAAACCGTCTGTTCTTTGTTGCTCAATTACCCAGGTGACAATGCTTTCATTCTCTGTGGAGGCTGAACACACGTTCCTGGACTACATCAAAGCAGGGTATGGGCGAAAATGCACACATTCACCCTCATGTAAGCTTATGTACTGTATTTAGCCTGTTCAAAAATGCTTCTGAAATCTCCGCATCACAACATGTAATTTTTGTAAACATTCTCAGCGGATGTAAAGGTCAAAGTCTTGCTGAAGCCACCAGGATGTTATCATTTTAATGGCGTCAAACAGCTCATCAAACAGCTTTGGGAAAGAGTTCCGGTAAACAAGACCCGAATAACCCCTTAAATGCTAAACTAGAACATCAAATATGGCTATTGTTGTAGTTACTGTAATCAGTATTCAGGGGTTGCCAGGTCCTTTTCAGTTTGCTTTGATGAAAGGCTGGCCTTCTGCTCGGATGCCAGTTTTGCGGAAAACATCTCAGGGCCATTGACCTTCTACTGTGGTCTGATCCATTGATATCTCTGGCATTAGGAAGTATGACCTGCTGCCCTGCTTTGTCTGTTATCTCTGACATAAAGGATACGTCATAAACTGGAAGAATGCTGCATTGACAGGCAGTATCTGGAGGTAGGAAGGCATCAGTGCATGTCCGAATCGAAGGTTTGAATAATATCCTGCTTATTAATATAGCTCCATCTGGTTGTTTTTTAAAGGTAACAGTGTATCCTGTCTGTTCAGTTTGGTGATGAATTTAATAAATTGGGGTTAAAAGAAATTAATATTTAATTAATATTAATAGTGGTGGCCGATTAACCGGTAGACATTTGTCAACCGGTACAGATTTTGGACTATTATCTATATCATGACGTTGCTTTGCTGCATGGCCACAAAAGTTTATTGTGTGTGATTGTATGTGTTTTTAAACAAATTATTTTAAACGTTGAACCTCAATAAGCAGCAAAAGAGAGCTCATATCATTTTATATATATACTTCTATATATAGAGGCACAGGCACGTCCTGATTTTGCAGAGTTAGGCGCGTACAACATTCCTGTACGAATATGTAATCTAACCTAATCCCTACCCCTAAATTTAGCCCACCCATAAATTATCCCTAACATCTGAGGTGCATATTATTGAAGTTACAAAAGCTCTTCAGTAAAGAGCAGTGTGTGATTTCTTTGTTATTTGTTGTTTGATTAACATTAAAAACACAACCAGCAGGAATAGGCTTCTTTCCCTTTAAGACATAGCCTAATGCACGGATCCAGTACATACTGTTACACATGAACACGTCTTTCTTGACTGTTTACGTTTTACTTAAGACATGAACTACTATGTTTGCTAGGATACTCGACAAGATGGGCATGTTGACAAAATTTTTGTGTGAATTTGTCTGTTCAAGTGCAAGACTTGAAAGACAACTCAATATTTGCGCGCTAACTGTGACTCGCCGTGTGCGCTTCAGATGAGTGCACACTGCACACAAAAATCTCCTCTAAGCGCGCGAGTTCTCTTTCGCGTCTTGCTCTTGAATGTTTAAATTGGCAAGGCTTAGGTGCTGTATGTACGTTTTTCACTTTACTAAAGCATAAAAATATAATAATATGCTTGCAGATATGTAGGAAACATATCTTCAATTATGTTTGAAGATATGTTCAAATTCACCTACTTATTTTGCAGAAAAACAATGCTACAGCCCGTTATTCTACTTTGAAATGTGCTTTCCATGTTAGAATGTCTATTTTTGTTTTCATCTGTGCAAAAAACGCACACTGCCGGTTTACCCAATAGCATTTCGACACCCCAGGTTGCCAGTTGCTGGAAAACACAGCGCATTGCAGCCATGGAAGCCAACAAACAAACTGGGTCAGAGATTGCAGAATCTACCCGACCTAAAAAGCCTCGGCATCCATCTAAAAATCTCTATGAACGAGAGCATATTAAAACGCGGATAAATCAACTCATCAACTTACAGTGTGGCTTTCATTGTCAATTGGGCTCGCTCCTGTTGCGTGTCCTCAAGCTGGCAACCCACGTGAGCGTTGAGTCTGAGGAGGAGGGGGCGGGTTAAAGAACGATCTCCAATATTTTGAATTTGGACTGCAGTACCCATTTCAACCACTCATTTCAACTTTCAATCCTACATACCGCACTTTTAAATGAGTTTAGCTTAAACACAGATAGCAACGTGCTGTTCAGATGTCACGCGGGTGATGACGGCGTAAATGACTGGGTCATGTCTGAGCATATGGCACTCGCATACAAGAATGACCACATTTTTGATCATTGCTGTTGTATGTATTGGGAAGCCAGATTGTGTATCCATCCATAGAAAAATACATTTGCCTAACTCTCTCTGTTTGTTTTCAACAAACCATATTATAGATGCGTCGTCAAATTTGAGATGAACCGTGGGTGGAGAACGATGCGGTTCGATTTTTTTTTACACCGTTACATTGGATCAGTGCATTCGGTCTTAAAGAGACTGCAGCCTAGTTGTCTCTAAGGCTTTCTTATATTTTTCTATATCATGAGGTGAGATGTTATTGTCCCTGTTAGAGGTATCTTCATTCATTATATATTCATTAACATATTAGGCAGCAGTAGTTGCTTTAAGAAAGAAATCTGTAGCTTGCAACCTGACTGTAGAATTTAGTGAGTTCTTGTTCTGGATTCATGGATAAGGTTCAACGGCTGGGTTCAGCAACCAACAAAGACTTTACCTTGACTTTGTTGTTGTAGTCTAGGTGGATAGTACAATAACTGTTTTTCAGTTTTTGTATTAGTCTGTGGTACATTATTCTTCAAAACACTATTGTGTGGCTACCTGTTCAGTTATGCTGCCTAATTTTTTTTGTTGAAACCGTGATACATTTTTATACATCCTTTTATTAATAGAAAGTACAGTATTTATATGAAATAGAAATCTTTTGTAACATTATACATGTCTTTACTGTCACGTTTGATTAATTGTTTGAATAATTGAATGCATCCTTGCTGAAAAAATTAAAAAAACAGTTGACACATTGTCTTTAAAAAAATTGTTTTACCCCAAACTTTGAACAGTTGTGGATGTTTATATATTTTTAATGGAAAACAAGACACAAGTAGTCATTCATTTATTTTTATTAAATTTTTTTGTAACAAGGAATTAGGGGAAATAAGATTAGGGATATAAAATATTTTCTTTGTCTCTAAGATCAAAAATAAATGTGGCAAAAGCTGAAAAAATAACAAAGAGAGAGGGAGAGTCAGAAAGCAAGCAAGTGTGTAAACTGTCTATGATCTGTGACTATCCAAAAGACGTGGCTGACCTTTCACACATGAGTAATCCATATCACTCTGACATCACCCTGTGTGCCACGTTCAGTTCACACCGAGTCAGATCACTCTATCCACACTCAAACTGCTTTCTGTCAAGTTTTCACCTTTGTTATTTTTCTCCATCAGACTCTGACCTTTAATATTGATGCTGAAAGCAGACCTTTGTATGGATTTCCCATTGCTTCATGTTTCATTCACTTTCCTCTGTTTAAGTAGGACTATATATATAACCCTTTTGGTTCTTAAATCAACATATCCTGCTTCAGAGAGTGCGATGGATTCTCTTTTAACTTCTGTGAATGAGTGAAAGAGTCATGTCTTTAGCGAGATTTAATTTAGTGCAGGTCAGAAAAGTAGCACTCCGAGTTAATGTAAAATTTAAAACCCTTTCCAAGGACCTTATTAAATGTTTAATCAATTTTTTTTTAAAGAAACAGACTGCAGGATGTTTTTATTTTTTCTAGACTAATTATTCTCATTCATATTAAGGCAAGACAGGGGAATAGGTTAAAACTTTCAACTAAAAGATCTCACCATACTTCCCCAGTTGATTTATCACAGTGCATTAAGACAGTTGTTTTGTATTCCAAGTTTTCTGAAATGTTATAGGTTGTTAAATGTTATATTATGTTAAAGGTTTTCACAGAGGCGGTTTTAGATATCTCCTTTTATCACTCCATAGATCAGAAAATATTGTCAACAGCTAGAAAAAAAAAAAATCACTATTTGTAGGATTAAAATGTCATATCATCAGGTGAATGATGTATGAACAAGTCTTTCTCTAAAACCTTCAAAATATATATAGGAATAAAACTGTAAAGTTTGGCATTCAAGTGCTACTGAAGTGGAGTTTTTTGACTCTATTTTTTCAACATCAAACAAAGACTCTTTAGACTGTGATCTTTTTGTAAATTGTTTCATGCTATGGTCATGAAAAGAAACCAAATTTACCATTATGTGTAATTTGTGGTTTGGACGAGTGGGACATCTCCCCACTACTTTTTTGAAGGCCATTGAAAAAATTATGTGGATTACAATGCAATTCATAAACAATATACGGCATGCGCACAGCTCCCAGACACTGTGCATATGCACTCTTTTACTGTCTGATCGAAGTGATGATGTAAAAACAGTGCTTTACATTTACACATTTAGATTATTTAAATATACCATTTCCACAAATGGAGGAAAACCTGAGAAGCTAATGTCTCCATTTGCTCTCCATTCAGTTTCTTTGTTGTCCAATGGCAAATACCGTAGGAAGAAACTAGGCATAGCAAGTACCTTTTCATGGAAATTTGATGCTTTTATTTCTTATTTTGTTTAGTGAATTTGAGTGCAGTGCTTTTTTGTAGGCTATTATGCATTTAGCGGTCTCTTGAACTCATTAGATTCCACCTCATCCTGGTCCAGAGTGAGACATTGTGTGTCACAGATGTCATTAAAGAACGCATGAGCATAACGTAGCCTTAAAGACACAACAAGATATTCATATCTTAACCATACAGCGAGGAATTATAAAACTGCCGCATTGCAGAGTTGTGTGGTGTTGGATATATATATATATATATATATATATATATATATATATATATATATATATATATATATATATATATATATATATATATTTGTCAGTGTTTTTTATTTATTGGATTGAAGGTGTCAGTTCATCATGAATGTAAAATACATCTCTCTGCACTGTTGCTAATGTGACAGGCACAATCCCATCATTCTATATCATTCTTTTCTAGCTGTTTTTTTTCCCACTCCTATAGATGACATTCAAAATTCCACCATTAAGATAAATGTTCTTCATATGAAAGCTCTGGTTCAAAAGCTCTCCAAGGTTTTTTCGTCTCCACCAAAGGAGCTGTTGAGGTTCCCGGTATAATGCAGATTAATGCACCAGCCCAGACTTTGTGCCTGGAGACATCAGTGATAATCACACATACACAAAAAAAAAAAAAAAAAAAAAAAAACTTGAGATGGACGGAAAAAAAGAAATGAAGATAAACGAGCATAAACAGCACTTGTTAATCACCATTGTGCTGCTCCCCCCGCCTTCCTGTTTATATTGTGCTGAGTTAAATAATGAAAAAAAACCAAGGGCTGATAAAATGGAAGCAGTTTTTTGGTGCTTACCCAATGCCTTTGCATAAGCACAATACCCTTGTGTTGCCTATGAATGTGATTTGGCCAGAATCACTCATTAACAGATGTGTGGTCATGTTTGCGGATGTACAGTGAATGTTTAAAATACATAATTACTCTCAGATGACCCATCACTGATGAATCAGCTCTTAGGAAAACATCTCGCCGCAGGGATTGCGTATGAATGACAGCTGTAGTTGCCGCCTGCTGATCAGGGCCTTCATTTAAATGTCCCCCCCCCCATTTTTTTTTTTTTTTTTTTGCATCAGAGGATGATTTCTTTGTCTGTGTGGAAATGTTTCATAAATATTCACTGACCTCATACTCCATGTTTTCCAACATTATATTCACATCCAGAGCTCATTTCTCATTTGCACAGAGAGGACAGCAGAATCATGCAGAGTTCATGCTGAAAGAGGAATGTCATGAGATTCAGATATTAGATGATTATAATATTTTTTGGTGCTTCAGAGGTTATCTGTGCAAGTGTTGTACTCCCATCAGCAGCAGAAA
This sequence comes from Paracanthobrama guichenoti, assembly GCA_018749465.1. Taxonomy (NCBI): domain Eukaryota; kingdom Metazoa; phylum Chordata; class Actinopteri; order Cypriniformes; family Gobionidae; genus Paracanthobrama; species Paracanthobrama guichenoti. The sequence goes on from CM031950.1 coordinate 11,453,641, forward strand.
AAGTTGCTTGCTATCATTGTTTCTGTTACGCAGGTGTTCAGATTTGCCATTTGTTTTCTGTGGGCTCAGTGCTCTCTGTTAGTTTATAAGGAATACAATGATCTAATGCAAGAAATAAACAAAAACAAACTAAACAAAAAATGCCTCTATTAGAATTTGTTCTGTAATAGATTTTTTTGTATAGCACTTTCTCACAATATTATTTAGGGGTATAACAATACCCTCATGTCACGATTCGATACATATCACAATACTGAACTCACGTTGTGATGATATTGTGATATTCAAGGCATATGGTAAAATGTTAACAAAAAAATGAGTGTTTATTAAAATGCTAAATCTGGTATTACATTGGGGGTAGAAATGAATAGGCTTGGGCTTGGTGCTGGTAACCCAATGCACAGGACAGTGGTGACACCAGAATAAAAATATTCATGATTCTGAAGCTGAAAATACAGAATTATTTGCTTGCACTCTGTCACTGACTAGATAGATTTAAAATAATATTTACATTTGGCATTATGAGGATCCACAAATATTCCCCCATTGCATTATTATACATTATATTCAACATTATATATAGTAGTTTAATGTAGTACTGACACTAAAACCCTATAAACTTGATTTTTTTTTTCCCTCAGAAATTTTTATTTTGGGAGAACTATACACAATACAATACAGATCCACGATACATATTGTTGCATTGTTGTATTCAGGTTATATTGTTACACCCCTAATATTATTGTTACAATATATACTAATGAGAATCAGCACCTCCAAATCCGAGGCCATGGTTCTCAGTCGGAAAAGGGTGGCTTGCCACTTCAGGTTGATGGAGAGTTTCTGCTTCAGGTGGAGGAGTTCAGGTATCTTGGGGTCTTGTTCACAAGTGAGGGAAGGATGGAATGGGAGATTGACAGACGGATCGGTGCAGCTTCTGCAGTAATGCGGTCGATGTACCGGTCTGTCGTGGTAAAGAAGGAGCTGAGCTGTAAGGCGAAGCTCTCGATTTACCGGTCAATCAACGTTCCTACTCTCACCTATGGTCATGAGCTGTGGGTCATGACCGAAAGGACAAGATCCTGGATACAGGCGGCCGAAATGAGCTTTCTCCGCAAGGTGGCTGGGCGCTCCCTTAGAGATAGGGTGAGAAGCTCGGTTACTCAGGAGGAGCTCAGAGTAGAGCCGTTGCTCCTCCACATCGAGAGGAGCCAGTTGAGGAGGCTTGGGCATCTATTTCGGATGCCTCCTGGACGCCTTCCCGGGGAGGTGTTCCGGGCACGTCCCACCGTGAGGAAACCCCGGGGAAGACCTAGGACACGATGGAGGGATTATGTCTCCCGGCTGGCCTGGGAACGCCTCTGGGTTCCCCCGGAAGAGCTGGAGGAAGTGGCTAGGGAGAGGGAAGTCTGGGCGTCTCTGCTTAGACTGTTGCCCCCGCGACCCGGCCCCGGAAAAGCGGAAGATGATGGATGGATGGATAGATGGATGGATATATTGTACTAAGCAGCTTTACAAGGAATCTGAGATGCATGTTAATTTATGCTTACTTATTATTATTTTTGTATTTATTTTATTTTATTTTAATGGCTTTCATGACATTTTGTCTGTATGATAGTGGAAAACTGACAGGAATGTTCAGGGAGAACTTTTTTTTGTTGGGAACAGCACCAGCCTGCAGTATAGCCATCACATTTTGACTAGCTGTTAACTCGTGAAAAGCTTATAAAATGTGTAAAGGAGTCATCCCTCTATCACACACAAGCAAAGATCTGCTGCGAGGAGAAACGTGTATCGAACTGTGATGGCCAACATTGCGACTGACGAGAAAAAAACAATATGCATGACCATTCTGTCCTTTAGGGTCTCATCTTTCTGTTTTTGGTCTGTTTACATGTCTTTGGTCCATGTTGCATTCATATATCATTCAAACCGCACCAGAGTTCACTTGGAAGCGGACCGAGACCCATCTTTTCAGCGGTCTCTGTCTGCTTGTTTGGTGCACACCAGGGTTCGGCTGGCAGTGTTTTCACGTTCAGATGAACCGCAACAGAGTAATCGCACCAGGGTTCTTTTTTAATTAAAGTGTGAACACACACCCTAAAACTCTGAAACTGAAAAACTAAAAATTCATAATAAATATATACATCAACAAGCTGTCTCTTGTTTTCAATTGCATTGAAATCAGTGGGAACTCCAGCTTAGTTCTGGATTACAGATGCTTGTCCTACAGAGATAATTGCTAGAGGACAATACAGATTTCAATACAGAAATGGAGTTGTGAGAGAATCCGTGATTTTTAGCAGTTTTGTATGTGGAAAGCTTGTCGACTGCTGTTCTGAGACCAGTTTCAATGTTGCTCTAATTAGAAAAATTAGGAAAAAGAAGTGGGATTACACAGATGTTGGATCTGCCCACCAGGCAGAGTTGATTGTGAAGAATGTCTGGCTGGTGAGCGGGAGGTTGGCTGCCTGCCTGTCAGGTGAGAGAGACGGTACAATGCAGGGCTGGAGATGGTAATTGCACTAACCCCTCGAACAGCAGGAGTGGAAACATTGGAGTGTTTTGAAGCAGGAAATGTTATGTGCCACAGTTTGGGGTGAATCAGGATCCATCACCTTTGTTGAGCTTCACTGTCAGGTTCTCACATCTGTAATGTGTGAAAATGTTGGCACAGATTAAATGCTTTAATTTGATATTCTTACCCTCTCTCTCTCTCTCTCTCTCTCTCTCTCTCTCTCTCTCTCTCTCTCTCTCTCTCTCTCTCTCTCTCTCTCTCTCTCTTTCTCTAGCACTCAGATCCATTTCACAGTGGCCATTGACTTCACTGCCTCCAATGGTAAGACTTTTTTCAGTGTTCATTGTTTCCTGTTTTGAGTTTGCTCTCCATACTGTTGGCTGGCATATCTGAATCAGATTTACCTTAATTTATTATTCACCTCTCTCTTTAAACTCTAGGGAACCCTTCACAGTCTACCTCCCTGCACTACATGAACCCCTATCAGATGAACGCGTACGCCATGGCTTTGAAGGCCGTGGGCGAGATCATTCAAGACTATGACAGCGATAAGATGTTTCCTGCATTGGGCTTTGGAGCCAAGCTTCCTCCTGACGGCCGGGTTTCCCATGAATTTCCCCTGGTACCTGTTCCTAGATATGATAGATTATGTGTATTTCACAGCTAGCTGGCACATATCCAGAGTCATTACTGCTCGATTCCTAAATACGTGCCGTGTTTTTCAGACACTCTGAATAACGTAGCTTTTTCCTGTTTGTGAATTATTTTTTGTGAGGTGTCTAGGGTTGTTTCAAAGTATTTATTTAGTTGTTTGCACATATGTTGATGATATTGTAATTAGCAATGCTTGGTTAAATCTATGTGTAATGTGTAAATAAGGCTCTCTTGACACTCCTGCTCATTAACGTTACCCAAGCATTCATGATGTGTGTGTGCCAAACCCTCATCTCATCGAGCATTTTGAGTCTCTTAATTAGTTTTCTCTCACTCTTTCTCTGCCCCCTTCATTAGCTACTCCTTCCCATCTCTCTTTCCTTGTGCTGGAACTTGGGATCATGACTATTCATTTTTATTCTTGCTGCTTCACGCCTTGATTCTTTGAATATCCTTGTCCTCAGAGCATGAATAATTATCTAATGAATCATAAAATAGTGAACAGATTCTGAGATCCCTAAGGGTGATACACTAGAGAAAGTTTTGATGGTGCGTTTGATGAATATGAATGTGAGGATGCAGAAAGAACCGTGAAAGAACCAGTTTTTGGTTTAATAACACTTTTGCAAACCCTCGCTTGTCCTTGAGATGGACCATTGCCATTGAAATCAGTGCATTTGCAGTAGAAATCACTGATGCAGCGCAAATTATAGTTTCTAGACGCCCTAATAAACATCAAGTACTTTGCACTGTAGAGTTTCATATTCAAATGAATAACTGCAAATATCTTGAGAAATGTAAGTGTTATGATAAATTTAATCTGCTGATTTGACAGTAGAGGCATATTTGATGATTGATCTCTGATGTTCTCTTTGAAGAATGGTAATGTAGATAACCCATACTGCAACGGGATGGAGGGCATCCTGGAGGCTTACCACCAGAGTCTGAAGACTGTCCAGCTTTACGGCCCCACCAATTTTGCTCCTGTTATCAACCATGTAGCGAGGTAAGAAAAATGCAACGCTCCAGGACCATGCTGGAACAGCTAAAATCTAATCATGTGTAAACCCGTAGACACAGCGGTGAAACAGATTTCTGGATTCAAATGAATAGGAAATGGTTGTATTAATATTAAAGTCTGTGTGTTGTCATTTAGGCCGTGTATCCACCAAAGTATTTTTTCACACCGCTGGCATATTTTTTTAATTTTTCGTTTTTAAAATGGCAGGAAGGTAACAAGACGCTTGAGTGTCTATTTCATGCTCAAGTGCTGAGTGCTCTGCATTTTTTACTGGTCGCAGAGAGTTGAAGAATGTTCAACTTTGAGTAAAACGCAGCGCTCATCATTGTCACTTTTTACCCAGCCGTCCAATCACAGTGGAGGAGGGGCAGGACAAATACCACACCGACCAACCGCCACATTCTACAACATCAACAGATGACAACAACAAGCATAATAACAGAACAAAATTGTTTAAAACAAGAGCCAGAGCAAATACTTTACATTGCATCAACATTTTATATAGAAACAAACTATCTGTGAAAGTAGATACTAGTAACACTTCAGCAGATATTCCGTAGCAAGCAAAGAGCCTCAACTGAAAAAAAAACCCCACTGCGTCACAAAAACGCTCTCAAGTGCCCACAGCAAGGCGTTTTCAGCAGAGCGCCTAGCGTTTTCAGCTGGCTAAAAACACTTTGGTAACACACAGCCTTATCGTGACAGACTATATTTTGTGTAGGCTTCACAGTTTTGGAAAAACAAATCTGCAGCTGGTGTTCTAGGACAACTTGCTTCAGGCAAACCAAACCTTTATAGGCAGAAATTATCTGCCTATAAAGAATAACAGGACCACACTTATCAGACTGACCCAGGTGCTGATGTATGAAAGATAATTTTGAGATAAAGATTAAAATAAGAATCATAATAACCATAAAACCATATTGTGTCAGCAATTGTGAGACATAAGAAAGAAATATTCACAATTGTGGGATATAAAATTACAATTATGAGAAAAAAGTCAGAAGATGTGAGATATTGTTGCAATTGAAAAAAAGTTGCAACTGTAAGTCAAAATAGAGAGATATAAAATCGCAATTTTGAGAAACAAAGTCACAGATGCACAATATAAAGTTAGAATTATGAGAAAGTCACAATTGTGAAATACAAAGTTCCAATTGTGAGATCTAAAGCCAGAATTATGAAACAAGTTATGAAGTAGCAATTACAAGAAAAAAGTCACCCTTAGGTAGTGTCCACCAAAGCATTTTTAGCCAGCTGTAAACACCTAGCTGTGAGCAGTTGCGAGCGTTTTTTTTTTCTTCAGTTGAGACACTTTGCTTGCTATGATACGGAATATCTGCGGAAGTGTTACTAGTATCTAATTTCACAGATAGTTGGTTTCTGTATTCTTTCTATACAAAAATGTTGATACAATCCTCTGGCTCTTGTTTTAAATAGTTTTGTTCCGCTATTATGCTTGTTGTCATCTGTTGACGTTGTACAAGCAGAATGTGGTGTTTGGTTGGTGTTGTATTTGTCCTGCCCCACAATACGCCAGCCGTGTGACAAAAATGTTTTAGTGGACGTTTTGGCCTTAGGGCTCAGAGCCTTAGGGCTCGTTCATGGGCAGTGGAATGGGGAAAAAAACGCATGGACATCAAACGCGTTTTTTTAAAGTTTAATTGAGCTCCATGTTTTTAGAACACTGTGCCATGCGCAAGACACATATTTATGCATATTTACATAGATAAACAATGGAAAAGTAGTGCATTGAAATGGAAAAATGCAGTCTTTGTGAATGGCCCCTTAGACTTTTTGTTTTGTACTCAGAGATAAACATAGGCTTCTATACTCATGAATACTGTAGCTGATTGTACTTATTGTCTAAGTCAGGGATGGAAAATGTCGGTCCTGGAGTGCCGCTGTCCTGCAGAGTTTAGCTCCAACTCTAATCAAACACACCTGAACAAGCAAATCAATGTTTTCAGGACAAAGCCGCTTGAAAGCAAGCCTGCAACCGTAGCCGAAAAAAGCATAATCCCTGCTAATGCTGTGGTACTCAGGGAAGGAGACAAGAGGCCATTTTTTTAATGAATGTTAGTGGAGGTGAGGCTTCACTATGCTCAAAGAAAAATCACTTTTAGCTTATCATTTAATGAATGAATTTAATGATAGTCCATCAGCTAATCTTCAACATGTTTGCTCTTAAACATTCGTTTTGGATTGATCTATTTTTAGAGTTTACACAGAAGTCACAGACAATTGCATAACAGGTATGATTTGGTATCCGCAAACAGTGATTGACCGTCGCACAACGAAATTCAATGATGTCAAGGCTATAATGTGATTGGCTATCAAGGCACACGTGATCCAAGTTAGCATTGCACTTTCTCCAATGGTAGAGCCATGGACCCTTGTATCTCCGAAATAATAAGACCATCTCTGTTCAGCATTACTAAGGCTGCAGGCAGGTGAGTTTTTTTATCAGGGTTGGGGCTAAACTCAGCAGGATAGCGGCGCTCCAGGACGTGGAGTGTTGCTGTGACCAAGTGCAGAACTCCGAGAGGCTAGATCTCCTGTCATAGCTTCTGTAAAGTGTTTTGCATCACAAAGAGCATTATGGGATTTTGATGAAGGCAGAAGAGCTGTGTCAATAGCACAGGGACATCCCTGAGCAAATATATATATGCATGAGATTCAGCTCTGAATACTAAGTGTTCAATAAGGAGACTCATTCTTTCATTATTCATCTGCGATGTTAAAACACAGTCAATCAACTGAACCAGCATGAAGAGATTTTCATGTTTGGTTTATGGTTCATTTGGGTGATTTGGATAATAAATATTTTTGCATTTTTAATATATTTGTTAATATGAAAATGTGACTGTTTGTCTGCGCACACAGGTATGGCGCAGCTGTTCAAGATGGCTCGCAGTACTTTGTGCTTCTCATCATCACAGACGGTGTGATATCAGATATGGCTCAGACTAAAGAAGCCATCGTTAATGTGAGTTATCTTTGACCTCACTTTCTCTCTTTCTTTCTTCAAAAACTGTTTATATCATCACACTGTGGTGCAACATTGCATCACAAGAGCCCCCCAGGCAAAGCCTAAGAAGAGGTAAGGTGTGTTTTGGGTCTTCTGGAGGTCGTCTTCACACCTAATGGGATTCGTCTGTCACCGTTGCTATAGTTACCCAGCAGACTGGATTTAAAGGGAATTTGCGACTGTTTAGTCACATTATTAGAACAGCCACACCTTCCTTTTAAGATCTTGCCTGCTGCTCTGTCTCTTCTTCACCCTCTACCCTTGATGCTTTGGATCTCTGTCTTCGGTTACACGGTAACATTTCTGCACTGACTGATATGGGCTCACATGCTCTGAATGACCGAACGTGCGTTATTCATTTCTATGCCTCAAGTGTTTTTTTTTATTGAAGTCTGCTGTGAGAATTCCACTTGTGTGCTCTTTTCTGTTGGCCTTTTTCAAATGATTAGATAAAAATGAGCACTTTGAAGTACTTTCTTATATGCACTCTCTCACTCTGTGATTCTCTGCACTTTCCGCAATTTGGCCTCTGAGAGCCTTATATATTCTGAGAGTAGCTGAAGCGAAATGTAGATTAATTCAGTAAGCTGAATGGTCACTTTCTGTCACTAATTTATAAGAATAGACAAATATACTCTCTGATACTCTGTAAAAACATTTTCTTAATAAAAGTAAAAATATCTAACCATCCTTTAAATAAATAAATACATAATTTACTTGAGAAGCATAGATACAATTAGATAATATGTATTTAAATAGATTTTTCTCATCTCCATTAGCTTATTTTAGTCTCTTACATATATTTTCTGACAGAAACTAAAGTGATGTAGGTTAATTCCCATAGACTAAATGGTTGCTTTGGTCAATGATTTAGATCATGGGAATTTATTTGTGTTTTTTTATTATTTATTTGTTTTTAAACAAGAATTAACCATTTTAGACACACGCCCTCTGCCACACTGTAAAAATTATTTTGTTAATAACAATTTCTGTCTTGTTTCCTGTAAATATCTTTTTTAAAAATCCTTAAAATAAAGAAAAAATAAATATAAATGAAATAAAATAAAAACTTGGATAAGACATTAAAACTTATTTTCAAATATCGATTACATTTATTTTTCTCATCCCAATTAGCATCGTAAATTGAACTTAATTAAACTTTGTTAAATGTATGCTTGAAACAAGAAAAAAAAACATTTTATCAATTGAAATAAAGAAAAAGTAGAAAAATAAACTTAGAAAAAGACATTACATGATCTTAGAAATGCTGTACATCTATGGATTTTTCAGTATTTAAGAATCATGTTTGCAGTGTATGTGTAAGAATTTTGTAATAAATCTATTAAATGACTCAAGAAATGTTATCCTCACTGATACTAGCAGATGTGAGCGTGTTCAAGCAGCCACTGAAAATCTAAGAATACACTGAAGCCAGGCAAGAGGGTATGTGGCCCAGCAGACAAGAAAACACTGTAATTCACAGAGTTTATTATAGGGTAGCTGTAAATGTGTCACATCACATAGTTCACAGTAATCTGCACTTATTTCAAGACTCAGAGAGGTATTTGGTAAAATAAAGTAAAGAAAACAAGGAGAAACAAGTGGGAGAGGGAAAGTGAACGAGAGATTGTAAGAGAGGCGATTAAAAGAAAGACCTACAGGAAATAGAGCAGTGAATACATGAAGTGTGTGTGAATTGTGTTTGTTTAGACTCATCTTCCCAGCTCTATTTCTTTCAACACATGACCGCCTCTGTCCCCCGAGAGCATTTCCGGGAATGCTGACCTACTTCCAACCCCATAAATATGTTTTTATAATCCTTGCCCATTGGCACCAAGCACTCAGTTTGCTGTCTGTACAATGCATACAGGCAGAGATGGACTGGTAGACAAGAAATAGCCTGGGACCAATACCATCACAACACAAAGTGGATAAAATAATTATTGCCTGCATTTCTTTTATATTTGTTGTTGTTTGTATTTATACACTCACCGGTAGATGGGTACACATAAAGGGATGGACATGGTCAGCAACAATGCTCAGGTTGGATGTGGCATTTAAACAATGCTCAGTTGGTACTAAGGGGTCCAAAGTGTGCAAGAAAATATCCCCCACACCATTACGCCAGCACCAGCAGCCTGAACTGTTGATACGAGGCAGGTTGGATCCATGCTTTCATGTTGTTTATTTCAATTTTTGACCCACCATCTGAACGTCGCAGCAGAAATCGAGACTCATCAGACTAGGCAACATTTTTCCAATCTTCTGTTGTCCAATTTTTGTTTCCGTTTCCTGTTCTTAGCTGACCGGAGTGGCAACCGGTGTGTCTTCTGCTGCTGTAGCCCATCTGCTTTAAGATTCAACGTGTTGTGAATTCAGAGATGCTCTTCTGCAGACCTTGGTTGTAATGGTTTACTTTTTTTTTTACCAGTCTGGCCATTCTCCTCTGACCTCTGGCATCAACAAGGCATTTTTGCCCACAGAACTGCCGTTCACTGGATATTTTCTCTTTTTCAGAGCATTTTCTGTAAACCTTAGAGATGGTTGTGTTTAAAAATCGGAGTAGATTCTGAAATAGTCAGACCAGCCCATTTGGCACCAACAACCACGCCATGTTCAAAGTCACTTAAATCAGCTTTCTTTCCCATTTTGATGCACCTTTAAAGGTGTCATGAACTGGCTTTTTACATTTTTTTTATACTGTTGTCTGAGGTCAACTTATGATGTTTGCATGGTTTTTGCATTCAAAAACATCATAATGAATAAGTAATAGGCTATTTTCTACCCTGGTTTTGAGGCGCTCTCCTGAACGCTCAGTTTGTATGGGCGTGCTGCACTGAAGACTTGGAAGTAAACGCTCACTGCTATGATTGGATAAGATTTGCATATTATAATGAGCTCCAGATCCCCTGTCAGTACATGTGGGAATTGTTTTGAAAGCGTGGAGAAACGGTAACTGGGATGAATTGCCCACATGGCTCACAAAACGTCTTTATCAAACAAACACAATGACACGCTCATGCACCCGCGATTGATTAGAATGTTATTTTTTTATTACTTGGCCCGCCGGATCGGTGGATATAACCGCGAACCGTGCATCACACACACACACACACACATGCACAAAGTACGTTGCAGACAGCATGATCAAAACTTCCGCGATTTGTATTTTTCCTTCAAATATCAAGTCAAGAGAGTGAACATCGCACTTCAAGAAAGGAATGTTATTTCACTATTTAAGATGGTCAGCAGGCCGGGCTTACGTTTTGGTAGCCCGTCTGGAAAACACATAGCCCCGGGACGTTGAGCTTTACGAGCCCTGGCCCATAGATGTCCGAGTCTGATCCCGAATAGCAATGAACCAACACCACCACAAATAAAGGATTCTTCAGCCTGTGACAACATGCTAAGGTATGTTCAGTTAGACATGTATACATAATCAATAGATCTATATCAAACAATCTGTATCAATGCAATACTATCACATATAAAAAAACAAAAAATTTTTACTCACATTAGTGTGTTGCTTCATTCATTCATGTAATCTCATCCTGTCTGCAAATCCAGTCTCTTGCTTACAAATGAATCCGTGATCAGAAATGAAGGAACAAACACACAATGTCTTCCCCAAGTGAGCTGGATCTTCATTAAAGATAAAGTTCATCCATGCATTCATAATATTAGAATCCGAATGAAGCTTATGCAGCATGTTTATTGCTTAGAAGTTAGATCCGGTTTAGCTCCACGTAGGCCTATGTCATGTAAGTGGCACGAGTCGGTGGGCGGGGCTACAGAATCAGGCGGAATTGTTCTTCTTCTGGTGAGGCGGTGTTTCACCACACTCTGACGTCACCGCCTGGCATATTCTGAGATCGATCGTTTGCTGGGCCTGGTGTCTATAAAACCTTTTCTTTGATTAACAAGGATGTTTTCAGCTCTGAAACATACAGGATATTCTTATATTACCATGACCTTTTATATATCAAAAGCTCAAGGGAAATTTGATTTCTCAATTTATGACCCCTTTAAGCAGATCATCTTGACCGTGTCCACATGCCTAAATGCACTGAGATGCTGCCGTGTGATTGGCTGATTAGATATTTGCGTTAACAACCAGTTGAACAGGTGTACCTAATAAAGTGGCCAGTGAGTGAGTTTTATATATATATATATATATATATATATATATATATATATATGTAAATGTGTGTGTGTGTGTGTGTGTGTGTGTGTGTGTGTATATATATATATATATATTCAGTTTATTTGTGTGTGTTGTGTGTGTGTGTATTTGTGATGGAGAGACCCAGAGTTTGTCTTCCATCACTGTTTTTACTGTGTCTTTACTGTACTGTTCATATACATTTTATAATATCCACGTGGGGTTTGCTGTTTTAAATTTCCTGTTTTAGTTGAGTGGGTGTGGTCTTAAAGGAAGCGCCAATGAGAGCGCTCATTTTAGCTATTTATGGATATGTATATGTTGGTTTTGGTAACTCTTGTTCTTAATAATCGTGTATGATTTATTAATTATGGTAATACAAGAGTTAATTTTACAAAAATGGTATGTTTCAATTTGCAAGTGGGAAAATATGTGTATATAAGGCAGCCATCACTAAAGAATGGGAGGACGGATCATGGTTTTGAGATTTTAGCCAGGTTATAGATTAGAGCACACTGAAAGTTTGTTTGTACTGTATTAGTTTTTAAATAGTTTTTATTGATAACCTGTTTTTATTTCTCTTAACCATAGTTATCTGCACATTTTGCACAACTGCGTTAATAAACACCTTTTTGGACTCCAGCAATCGCTTCCATTTTTACAACCGGGTGCGATTTTCCTGGTAGTTACACAGTCAGCTCTGCTTTACTAATGCTCAGGGAATATGTAAATAATATAAATTCCTGAGTGTTAGTAAAGCAGAGCTGACTGTGTATTTCAGAAATAAAGAAGCGTACCATGAAAAGCAATATAAAGAATTTATTCTCATTTAGATTGATTTCCTCTATATTTATGTCTGAAATTCTGAAATAAGCAATCAGCTGATTCTGTTTTAGTATTTGTTCATATTCTCACAATTTGTTGAGTCCATCTTTTGGTTTCCCACATAAAGCTTGAGGGTTACTGAAGAAATCGATCTCTGAATCGTAGTAATTAATGATCTAAATCACTCAATAGTTTGATTAGCTCTCCAGGCCCCACAGTTTGGGGTTCATTTGTGCTGTGTGTGTGTGTGTGTGTGTGTGTGTGTGGCTTTTTTTCATCTTGTGTGATGTGTTTTAGTGTGTGGCCCCCGGTGAAATTCCAATTCTAACTCCATTACAGCCCACAAACTTATCAATGTGACTGAGGTTGTGTGTCCAGCCAGCTTTATTCAACAAATTATTCATTCCTCTCAACAGGCTTTCACGGGCCCCCTGGGAAGGTACTTTCAAAATCCAAACCCTCAGGAGCCTTTAATATTTCTCTTGTTATATATTTGATACTGTAAATTAAAGGTATATTTCATTATAAGCTCTTCAGATTACATTTCATAGAAATTGTGTTTTCCACCTTGTATGTATTTTCTTTATTTTAGTCTGTTTCTGCTGGGATCATGTGTAATGCATTTTCTGCAATTACTTTTCATTTCAAACCACTGGGAAGTCGCTTTAGGGAGAAAGTGAGTTTTGTTTCTCTGAATATCCTGTGGTTTTCTTGTTATCCATTGTCACTCATAAGCTGCCTCTGAGCTTGCTCAATATAGACTCACTCTTTACTTCTCCGATAAAGGGGATTTGACCTGTCAGTCAGACATCATATCAGGAACAGGGAAAGCTAGCACAGGAGAGGGAATGTTGATCCAGGGGGGGCCTGAATAATGCATAGCTTTTCACCTCACTGTATGAGAAAAAATGGTTTGAAATTTTGTTTTTCAAACCATCACAGTCAAAGTCATAACGTCCTTTCAAACCTGACTGTCTCAACATGTACCAGAAAAAAATGTATGGTTAAATGTATAAAAATATTTCAAATTAATTGTTGTTAAGCTAAAGCTGGTTATATGGTAGCGACCCAGAACACAGAGAAAACTAAACCAAAACAGAACTACACGTGACAGAAACCGTGATGTATAAATGCTTTTGTTTTGCTAGTTTCTGATTCTCATTAGAACAGTAAAAATAATAAAGTAAACGTTGTTTTTTTTTTTTTATTTATTAGAATGGCTGTATTATAAATAAAAAAATTAAATTCCCCATAAATCATTAACAGTCTCTCCAAATGCACAGTTTCAGATTTCCCTCTACTCTTACTTTACAGTAGGGAAGCACCAAAAAAAAAAACATTACAAATATTCTGTTGTTGGATGTACCCACGAACATAAGAGTCTTCATAGACTTCCGGCATCCGAGCCACTGAGGACACCGTGGTTAAATTCAATTTCAAATGAAATATCCCATAGAAAGTCTTACACATAAAATGTTCACACGTTAAATGTCTTGCACGTTAAATGTTTAATGCGTTCTGAAGCGAATACACGTTTTAAATAAACAGGCTCCAGTCCAGGAGGGTCATTCATACATTCGGGAGTCTGCTCAAACGGTCGCATCCGTCTTTTCACCTTTATTGCAATACACTACGTAACATGCAATAGCATGTCATAAAGGCAAGATGACGACATAAGTTATAACATTAATTAAACTAAACTTTAGAGTGATTTGTAGCTCATGACTGAACAAGCTAATCGTTTCATCAATTAACCATTGAGAAATGTCCTGTTTCATGTTGCCACTTCTTCTTGAGTCTCTCCATTATTGTCCGACTCTGGTTCAAAAATATAAGGCTGAACACCACTTATTGATAGTTTCTGACATTTTCAGTGAGTGAGAAAACACCGGAGCATGAGCTCTTGAAGCTCCACCCTCTTCTGGAAAGGGGGCCAGGAGCACCAGCTCATTTGCATTTAAAAGGACACAAAAACTGTCCCCCCCCAAAAGTGTCAATTTTAACATGCTATAAAAGATTATCTGTGGGGTATTTTGAGCTGAAAGTTCACATACACACTCTGCAACCATTACAGCAAATCTGAGTATTTTTTCATACAGGTATTGTAGCATCATATCAGAGCATGTAAACTGTTTATCATGAGGTAGAATGTGTCTTCTCTGTTCTCTTCTTCTCAGGCGGCAAAACTACCTATGTCCATCATTATTGTTGGAGTTGGCCAGGCTGAGTTTGATGGTAAGAAACTAAACTAATCTCACACTTTTGTAAAGATTCATTCTTTATCTTATTTAGTTTTATCTCTATATTTATTTACTCTTATTTTTCATTATATTTGTTTGTACTGCAAAAATAAAAAGAAAATGTACTGCATAACCCTTTCTTGCTTGTTTTGTTTTGCATTTTCCTAAACATTTCCTAACTCCACTAAATGAAAGCTAATATTAGCATCCCCACATGGAGGTTTAAAACATGAATGCAACTTCACAGTTTGCACTCAGATAAAGTAGAGTTTCTGGATGAAAAGTCACCTAATTGGGATGGTTTAGGGTTTCGGACTGGTAAGCAGATGTCAACTCATAGATCTCACAGCTGTTCAATATAATTAGCCTGTCCCACCATCTGCTATTAGTATTTCTGTATGGCCTTTCATAATGTTCCAGCAAAGAGGTAAATGCTGGTGTCATGCTGGGCCGAAAGGCTCAAGATTGAGTTTTACTGATTGGAGGGAAGATAACATGATGATCTCACTTTTTAGCCATGGTAGAACTGGATGGCGACGATGTAAGAATATCCTCCAGAGGAAAGCTGGCGGAGAGGGATATTGTACAGGTACATATCTTTATGTATTTGTATATTTAAGAATTTATGTTTGTATATAAATGTGTATGTGTGTGTGTATATGTACACAGATCAGGCATAACATTATGACCACTGACAGGTGAAGTGAATAACACTGATTATCTCTTCATCACAGCACCTGTTAGTGGGTGGGATATATTAGGCAGCAAGTGAACATTTTGTCTTCAAAGTTGATGTGTTAGAAACAGGAAAAATTGACAAACGTAAGGATTTGAGCGAGTTTGACAAGGGCCAAATTGTGATGTCTAGACGACTGGGTCAGAGCATCTCTAAAACTGCAGCTCTTGTGGAGTGTTCCCGGTCTGCAGTGGTCAGTATCTATCAAAAGTGGTCCAAGGAAGGAACAGTGGTGAACCGGTGACAGGGTCATGGGCGGCCAAGGCTCATTGATGCACGTGGGGATCGAAGTCTGGCCCGTGTGGTCTGATCAAACAGACGAGCCAATGTAGCTCAAATTGCTCAAAAAGATAATGCTGGTTGTGATAGAAAGGTGTCAGAATACACAGTACATCGCAGTTTGTTGTGTATGGGGCTGCATAGCCACAGACCAGTCAGGGTGCCCATGCTGACCCCTGTCCACCACCGAAAGCGCCAACAGTGAGCATTCAGAACTGGACCACGGAGCAATGGAAGAAGGTGTCCTGGTCTGATGAATCACATGGATGGCCGGGTGAGTGTGCGTCACTTCCCAAGGGAACACATGGCACCAGGATGCACTATGGGAAGATGGCAAGCCGGAGGAAGCAGTGATTCTTTGGGCAATGTTCTACTGGGAAACCTTGAGGTGTTGACTTGGCCTCCAAATTCCCCAAATCTCAATCCATTCGAGCATCTGTGGGATGTGCTGAACAAACAAGTCCGATCCATGGAGGCCCCACCTCGCAACTTACAGGACTTAAAGGATCTGCTGCTAACATCTTGTTGCCAGATACCACAGCACACCTTCAGGAGTCTAGTGGAGTCCATGCCTTGACGGCTCAGGGCTGTTCTGGTAGCAAAAAGGGGACCAACACAATGTTAGGAATGTCATAATGTTATGCCTGATCGGTGTATATGTTTGTGGTGACTAGTGGTTGTCTTTATGAGTGAGACATTTGAAACCATTAATTCAGTTTTGTTCAAATACATAGATTAATTCAGGAACAAAACAATGACTGAGCCACTAAGTCATTCACTCAGCTGATTTGTTCAAAAACATTGATTCAGTCAGGATCACTATTGGGTAGTATCTGGTGTGTATATATAGCCTAACCAGTGTCAAAGTAATACGATAACTATTTGAGGAAGTTTCTTAAGGAATAACTTTTGGTGACCTACATTTACAGCCATCTCAGATTTAGAGAACACTGTGACAACACACATGAAAAAAATATCTCAAGATAACAAACAACAAGCCGTGCGCAACCTATAAATAATGAATGATTCCAGAGTATGTTTTGTAAAACAGCCAGGTTTTCATTACATTGTTTACATGGAAATTTCAAAACAAAAATTATTCAGGGAATAAATAAACACCTATAACTAACTTATTTTTATCTTGTCTGTGCCTGCAGTTTGTACCATTCAGAGACTATATGGACCGGACAGGAAACCATGTCTTGAGTATGGCCCGACTTGCCAAGGATGTCCTGGCTGAGATTCCAGAGCAGTTAATCTTATATATGAAGTCAAGGGGCATCAAGCCCAACCAGACGCCACCAGACTACAGCCCACCTAGGCTCAGCCCAACCCCCACCATATGAGTTTCCCCAGCCTGCCAAAAGAAAACAGCCATGCTTCTGTCACCTCCAATTTGGATCTCATTCAAAGCCAATACGACTAATTCAGGCATCTAGAAGAGCGGATGGTTTCAATTCTCTCTTTTTGGATCTCATGCACTGGAGAAATTGAAAACTATATCTGTGTTCTGGCCTTTGAACTGAAAAGGCTCTGACTTGTCTGTGAGTTTGTTTCCCCCATAATTTCTGCACGAATTAGTCAATGCTATGAACGGATTTATAGTTTGGATCTGACTGCTGGATACATGGAGATATAGGCTCTGCACAAGCAATACAATTTTCTTATTTACCATCTCAACATCTACAAAAACGCTTGTGTGTCAGCATGTGAGGACTGTGTTATATTAGGGAAATGTTCCTATATAATTTATATCCACCAGAGGAGAGCATCACTAGGAAGTGTTAGTTAAAAAATACATTAGTGAAATTATAAGTGATTGTTTGAAATTTTATGCCCTGTATGGGTAATCTATGTAGTGGAATTTGTAGATAGTTTGTGTAATTGTGGTTTTATTTTTCCACAGGGTTTTGGGCTAAGTCTTTTTAGTACAAAGTAATATTTCCCATTGCAGTTTCCCATTTATAGCTTTTTAAAGCTATATAATAAACACGATTTTCTATTCTAAAGCATGACATCCAGGTAAAAACAATTGTACATTGCATTAAGACTCTATATTAAATGTATTTACATACTTAAAGTCAGTTAGGAAAAATCCAGTGTAAAAGTCAGAGAAAGCACAAATATTTTCTTAATACTGTAAAATTTGTAAATGCGAATTAGAGAGAAGTCACAGATGTACACAGACAAATTTCAGCTCTCAAGAACTCCAGATTTACTATTCTTTTTAATTAGCCACTCCAATTCCTTGATGCTCTGGAGCCGGTATATCTTGATATTGTACAGCAGCTCTTCAGACGCATTGGGGGAAACATGAGAGATCCCTCGCTGCTCGCTGCTAAAGATGATTGGAGGTGAGGCAACATCTGCTGTTTTTCTCATAGCACTAACTCACCTGCTGCCCGTATCCAGCCACGCTAAACCTTTGCCCTTTCATTTCTGGGATTCTCCCTGGAATTTAAAACACTTTTCAATTCTTCACCATGACAGGATATTTTAGTGGTTTCGATAAAAAAAAAAATAAAAATACATTGCAAGCTGAAGTTGCTTTTCTCGCAGTGCAAACATAATGCCATTTTGTTTACATGTTCTAGCCTTGTATGATTTATAGCATCGGCGTAATAATTAGATAAACATCGCAAACAGTTAAATTGATAAACTTGCCTTACAAACAGTAAGTTTACATTAATGGTTGATAGCAAGCATAAATTAGAAAGTTTTTATATATTATTACAAAGGAAGCTCATGTTGATTTTGTTTTAAAAAACATTAAAACAGTTAAATCTCAGAAAATGTTAACTTTAACTATAGACTAACTCTTATTTAGCATTAGAAACACTGAAAAAAAACTAAAAACATACAGCCTCTTTTGTCAGAGGTTCATTTTGTAACCTAAAAACAATCATTATCACAGACAAATGTGTAAGTGTCAGTAAATACAGACTTTTTTTCCCCTTCTTTGGACAGCAGGGCTGTTTGTACTTGCTCTTACAGTTTTGCATACATTTTCTTCTTGTCCGGTAATTCTTGACATCTTTGCTTGTTTGTAACAATGTTTTGGCTTTCGAGCACGCATCTGTTAATGTGTTTCAGTTGTACATGCACTGTAGATTGTGAAGTTGAACTGCATTTTTTTTTCTCCATTGGTCCTGAAACTACAAATTTGTGACTGAGCGGAGATGTTTACAAAATGTGAAATCCTTTTTACAACAATAATGACATTGTTCTTTTGCAGAGATTGTTACTTTTGGAAAATCTGCTCCCAGGCAATAAGACAATGTGTTTAAATGCACCTCTCTTTTACCGTGAGTTATTAGCACGCCTTTAGTTACTGAGAATGAAGTGATCCATCAATCAATTAGGAGGTGAAGATGAAGTCTGACAAATGGAGCATTGGGTGAAAGGGTTTGTTTGAGAGTGTTAACAGGTGTATTGATTTAAAGACTTATTTATTCTTCACTGGATATTGTTTTTGTTTTATTTGGTGTTTTTAAGTTTCTTTTTCTTCTTCTACTAATTCTGTGTTTCAGATGTCAACCTGTAATTTCTACTAGCATAAATGTAACCTTTTTTAAATCCTATTTAATATTCATGAATGCATTGCTGCTAGGTGGCTTGTAAATCTCAAAAACAAATGACAGCTATCCTGAAACACTATCCAGAGAATGTTAATGGGTTCATTTTATGGCATGGTGTAAATTTAGCAAATACTGTTTTTTATTTTTTATTTATCCCACTATAATAAAGCCAGTAAGTCATAGTGAAGTAGCTCAAAAAATGATTGCAAAGAGGTAATAGTATGAAAACGTGTTAATAATGTACTAAAGATGTGGCCCTTGTCCAGTGCTAACTTTCCCTCTGTGAGATTTGCATGACTGTGCCAAAATGGCCGACGGGTTCAGAGACGAACTGGCCCGTTGCTCTTCGTTAAGCCGCTCGTCTCATAACCGGAATACAGAGCATGAAGCATCTCGTTCTTGCTGGATTCATTTTCCTTCTCTCTTTTTCTCTTCTTCTTTACCTCTCTTTATCTCAGTCGATATGCATGGTGAGCTATTTCCAAACTGAACATAGAACATTGCTGTTGTCATTCCCGTGGTGTGTGAAATTTGTAATGGATTGCCTTAAAAATGACAAAGAATAAAACAATGACAATGTTTTTTGAGAAGATCGGAGAGAGATTTTTTTGTATGCATGAGTTTCTGCTTCATGAATAATCCATTAGTTACAAACTGTTACAGTCTATTACAAACCGAAGCAGCCTTTAATGGGAGAGCATAGAGATTTTCTCATTAATTCACGTTAGCTGCCACGACTGGGCCCTCTAGAGACAGGTGTGCATTTACATAAGTCCATTCGCTTTAGTTCCTCTGGGTTTGTCACATTCATTCCGAGCGATTAGTCACTAGTCTCTCTGCTCACAGTGTTTAGATGGTGTACATGGGTGAGTTTCGTCACCTAAAAGGCTAAAAATACTGTTTGTTTGTTTCGCTGCGCTAATACTGCAGAAGCTATCCTGTGTTCATTATGTTTACTTGCTAAATGATTGCTACTTGTGTGGTCAATTCTGTTCAGGCTGAAATTGACTGACTGCAAAGGGCCATCCTGATGCAAATAGAAAAGTAAACTCAGTCAGGAGATTATTCAGACTTGTCCTTTAATCACAGTCTTTTTGTCATTGCAAACAGCAGAAAAGAAGAGAACTCACCGTCCAATCAGTGGGCTCCCTGGGGCCGGCTGGTGTTTTTCGTTCCTCAACAGCACCTGCAGCATTTGATAAAATTCACTTCTGACACATCAGCTGCGTCACCTGAATTGAAGGGAGGAAGGATGAGCTATATCACTGATTATGAGTTTATTTGTTTTCTCCCTCGAACAAAAATGCATTTGCTAAATTGCCATCCTGCTTCTTGAGGCTTTCAGCTGTTCTTTAATGATGTGGACTCACAATTCTGATGGTCCACCATATCGGTTTTGAGTGCTAATGCCAAATGAATTCCACAAATTGCTCTGAAGAACCAGCAAAAGCAATGGCTTTCACTTGCAACTGTTTCCCAACAGAGAGAGAGAGAGAGAGAGAGAGAGAGAGAGAGAGAGAGAGAGAGAAATAAATACATATATCCAAAACCATCTGCACTCAAAAAAATAACTCATTGGACAAACTCAATTTAATTGAGGGCAGGTTTTCCATCCAATAAATATGTGTAGCATCAACTCATAAAAAACTAATTCATGCAATGAAATGTAATTGAGTTGGTCCAACTCAGTTTTATTAAATGCAGTTTAAATGATATTTATATACTTATAACATGACTTTTTATACTTGTCAAACATAAATTAAAACATTTAATTGGAAAATCAATTATAAGCAGTTTCATTTATCATCATACATAATGTATGAAGAAAAGAGGTGTCACTCCTGACATTAGCATAGATCACAGCCTAAGCACAGGCACCGCTCTTCAGCATAACGGTAACCACAAAATGAAAACACATTACAGAAACTCCTCTAAATGTCCAACATAACTGACCATTAAACACTAACATTAACTAACAACATGATCCTAACATTACTAAAGAATTGTAATAGGGTACGATAACGAAGGGCATACATACACCACAGGAATACATACACATTTTGGGACAGTTTGATTTTGGGTTAAATGTAGCCAATGTCTTTTCCTATGTGTATTGTGTTTGAAGCGTCCTCTACACCACCTTTTGGTGCCTAGTGATGGGGGAGTCATCCCCTCTCCTTCTTAGATGCTTTTGAAGCTTGAGAACAAAGTTAATGTTATCAGTGCTAGAAAAAGGTGATAACAGCCTTCAATGGATTTAAGTTCTAGACTGGTGATTTAGTGTGAAAAGGGGTAAAGGGGAAGATTTTTACGATGCCTAGAGCTGATTGAGCATCTTGATTGTATCCAAATGCTACACTTTTTAGAGTAAAATATGCTTTATTCTTTTTTATTATTCCTCATTTTCATTGCATAAACATTATGACAATATATGAAAATTAGGACAACCACTAACAAAAGCATCACTGTGAGTTACAGGTAGAGAGAGAGAGAGAGAGAGAGAGAGAGAAAAAAAACATATATATATGCTTTGCTTTTTTGGTGCCACAATAAGTAATAGTAGCCAAAGTGTTGATGCATTGACATGGAACCTGCAGTGAGTTCAGTGAGTCATGAGTCGATCAGTAGCCGCTCTGGTGGAATAGGTGAGTTCATTCAGTGACAGACTCCTTAAAGTGATTCAGTAACTCAAAGGTTCATAGGTGCTTCTCAAACGGAAGGCTTCATCCTAGTAAGGCTGCGTCCTCAGCATTAAATGCTAGAATAAGACGGTCTTAAATATTCATGGCTAAGTAATAAATATTTCCGTACCTGCAGTCACGGCATGAAAATACTATTACAATTATAATTTGAATAATACTTTATATCAAAAAACTTTATAACTGACTTTCTGTTAATGCATTACAGGTAATTATAACTGTCTGTGGTCTCCAGTTTACATTATGCACAGTTTAGCATTATGTGAATAACAAAAAGAAAACAGTCTTAACATAACATTTGTTCGTCTTGCATTACGTAGTGAAACTGGATGAATTCAGTGCCGATTAATATTAGTTTTTTTTTGTGAATTGGACTGTGTGCAAAGGACTGTGGGTGATTGGAGGATGCGAAGGATACGCTTGATGAATCCTTCAAAACAGGCCGGATGAAGGACGCAAAACGAAGGCTGCCTTCAAAGGATTCTTCACATTGAGACGTCCTTAATGACATGTACAAAAATGTATGTAAAATAATGGTAAACTACAGGCAGCAGAGACGGCAACAATTTAGTGTAATTCTATGGTATGAAATGAAATTGCTGTGAAATTGCTTTAGTGCTTTAGTATTACCGTACAAATGAAGTATTTTCATGTATTGTTTTTACAGTAAAATACCAGTATAGCATAAATGCCAACAATATACTGTAATTCTATGCTATTAATATTGTGAAATTACTTTACATTTACTGTAAAAAATTAAGTACATGTAATACATTTGCATGCATTCGCCGCTGATAAGCGATGCAGGAGACAGTGGCTGCATCTGAAATTGCAAACTCTCTTGAGTACACTCTAAAAAAATCAATCCCCGTAAAATTTGCTGTAAAAAAATGGCAGCTGTGGTTGCCAGAACTTTACCGTAAAAAATACGGTAGCAATATTTTAGGTTTATACAGATTTAAAGGAACACTCCACTTTTTTTGAAAATAGGCTCATTTTCCAACTCCCCTAGAGTTAAACAGTTGAGTTTTACCGTTTCCATTGAATCCATTGTCAATCTCATAATTCGGGATTCTGATTAAACCATTAGCGGTAGCCTTTTAGCATATTTAAAACTTGACTCTTCATTAAATTGTTTACTAAGTTGTGATTCTGATATGGCTAGGAACCATTAGCATCTCGCTCAAAAATGGGTACCAGCAGGCACAATTACGCAGCGCCTGAAAATAGGCTAACTTCCATCAACATAACCAACGTGACAACCTGCTTACACAAGGAGCGTGCCTTTTAACCATGGAGACCTTTGTGAGAGACGATTCAGAAGATATTTACTTTGGAAGTTGGCCCCCCACCCAACACAAAACGTCAGCAAATTAGTCTCAGTCGTTTGTGCTGGTTTGTGCCATAAAAATGTTTGTTTGTGCTGCTTTGGTTTTTAAGATATTAAAAGAACATTTATAGGTCATTCTGAGGTCACTCAGCCCCCCACATTCTCCAAATTCATCAGAAATAGCCTTGTTTGTTTGTGCGTCGTTTGTGCCGGTAAAAACTTTGTTTGTGCTGCTTCCGTTTTTTAAATATTGGACTTTGAATTATAGACGATGACGTCACTCAGCCCCCCGACCTGCTCCAAATTCACCCAAAATAGTCTCAATCGTTTGTGCTGGTTTGTGCGGGTAAAAGTTTTGTTTGTGCTGCTTCCGTTTTTAAAATATTATACATTGAATTATAGACGATATATAACTCATCGTGATCTGATCCTGATATAAACACAATAACATCACGATGCCATCGGCTTCAAAATTGTGTATTCCCTTTTTTGTGTTTTGGAGAACTTGTTTTTGTACGTAACTGTTTCAGGCATGAATTCAATCCATTTCTGAAATGGAACTTCAAGATCAAAAGTCCAGGCATCTTTTGGTCTGGGGGAAAGGGACCCTGGCTCAAAATCAGTGTCATCACTACTGCCACTTGTTTCATGATCACTTTCACGAGTAAACCCTAAAGCAGTCCAGATGTTGTGTCTGTTTAGTTTAACAAAAGTGTACAGAGCCTTTGCAGTGATCTTGTTTTCTAGCTGCTTACTAAGCTCTGTCCAGATGCTCTGATTAGGAGTAGCTATGTTGCCATTTTGTACTATGGCCTCTTTTGATGAGCACAAGACTGTGAAAATGGAATCTCTGTCGACTGCTGGTTTCTTAGGCATCTGGCATAAACAAACATAATTACCCACTGAAATAATCCTGACTCAAATGTCATCTACAGTTTACATATTTTATGTATTACTGTATTTGTCCGAATATATGGATAGGTAATGTTGACTCCTAGATGCACAATGTATTAAAAAAAACTAACGTGCAGCTGTAATTACCATTTCATAGTTGTATTATCAATGAGTTTTCTGTTCAATAAACATTGACAATCTTAACTTTTGAATGTTGTACCATTAATCTTGAAGTTAACTAATACTATTGCAACTGACAGTGTAAAACATTGTACTTACATTTGCCAGATTTGATTTAGTAACGACTTTTGTAGTTTGATTTTATATCATCTTTTCCTCTACTGATTTCCACTAGAACACTACTAGTGTGTCCCTTGCACCTAGTGGTGGGAGTGAAGTGCAGCAGATGGAACCCCTTGCAAATAAATAAAACGTTAAATCAGAAGAGACCAGTGAATGAAGTAAAAAATAATTGTTTATTGAACAAATGATGTGATGATTATCCTTGACAAAGTCTTTTGCAATTCGATTCTTAAAAAGTTTTCACACCGAGGAGAATTGTGCTTTAAGGTGAACTTGGAGCAGGTCGGGGTGCTGGTGACGTCATCGTCTACCAGGCTATTTCTGATGAATTTGGAGAATGTGGGGGGCTGAGTGACCTCAGAATGGCCTATAAATGTTCTTTTAATATCTTAAAAACCAAAACAGCACAAACGAACATTTTTATGGCACAAACGGAGCACAAACGACTGAGACTAATTTGAGGTGAACTTGGAGCAGGTCGGGGGGCTAGTGACGTCATGGTCTATAATTCAAAGTCCAATATTTTAAAAACGGAAGCAGCACAAACGAAACTTTTATCTGCACAAACCAGCACAAACGAAGCACAAACGATTGAGACTATTTGAGGTAAACTTGGAGCAGGTCGGGGGGCTGAGTGACCTCAGAATGACACACTAATATTTTTTAATATCTAAAAAACGGAAGCAGCACAAACGAAACTTTTACCGGCACAAACCAGCACAAACGAAGCACAAACTAACGAGCTTATTTGAGGTGAATTTGGAGCAGGTCGGGGGGCTGGTGACGTCATCGTCTATAATTCAAAGTCCAATATTTAAAAAACGGAAGCAGCACAAACGAAGTTTTTACCGGCACAAACGACGCACAAACAAACGAGGCTATTTCTGATGAATTTGGAGAATGTGGGGGGCTGAGTGACCTCAGAATGACCTATAAATGTTCTTTTAATATCTTAAAAACCAAAGCAGCACAAACGAACATTTTTATGGCACAAACCAGCACAAACGACTGAGACTAATTTGCTGACGTTTTGCGTTGGGTGGGGGGCCAACTTGTCATTCACACAGAACCCAAACACCACTCATGACATTTTGAAAATGCAATAAACCTTAATTTATCAATATTGAGTGTCATGCAGGGAATTCTGGGAATGTCAATTTACGTTTTTTTCACTGTAAATTACACAACGATTTGTTCTTTTTCACTTCCAAAACTGTAAAAAAAAAAAAAAAAAAAAAAAAAAAAAAAAAAAAAAAAAAAAAAGTATTTTTACGGTCTATTACTGTTCAAATCATGATAATTTTTACAGTGCAGGTCATTATTTTGAGTAAGTGTTTAAAAAAGTTGGTTTTCTTTTATGCATTCAGACTCCAATACTGTTTTTCTATACTATAAAGTAGGGAAGTATGCGATTTTGGATGTAGCCACTGTTATGCATCACTCTGGTGGTGTCATGTGAGAAATATGGAAATAAGTACAAATTATGATCACCGACTAACTTATTCATTGTACCTAATTTGAGTACTTTGTTTCATATTTCATGTTTCATATTGACAGTTTGAAAACTTCTGCTCCATTCATTTAATGCTGCGAGCGGAAAGGATTGTTCTCTGCAATCATGTCTTTTGTTTTGTTTTATTTACGAAACATGCTGGTAAATTAAGTATTAACGACTGTAAGGGTTTTGCAGACTGATTTTGCTACTGATTGATGTGCTACCAAAACATATTTAGGTTTGTCTGTTTGTATCAGGCTTTTATCTATTGTCTGTCTTCTTTGCAGTAGAGATGTCAGTCCCCTTATAAGACATGTGGCTGAAGGGAAGACCGGTCTGAGGTCATCAACGTGCTGGAAACACTAATGCTCTTTGTCAACCTGCCTTAAGCCAGCCTGCTTTAAAACAGTCACTCCATTGAAAAGCATGAGCCTGAAATAGAGAAACCAGGGAACATTTTCACAAATGTCATCTGAAATCTGGGGCATCGGAAGTCTAGAAGAACTCCAGCCCTCAGACACATTTCACACCTGTTAGGCTGCACTTTTTTAAATAATTTTAGTGTTCATTGTACAGATTTGACATTCATCTAGTTTCAACAATACATACATAACAAGACCTTTAATTGGCAATGCTCAGAGATATGATCAAAATAACCTCCCCGGATAACAGAAAGAGAATACAACAGAATAAAATCTACATATTCACAATCAAAAATACACGAGCGAGGGATTTTTGTAAATATCTCATTTGCGTGTTCATTTCAGGCATATTTTAGCCAACAACAGAATTAATTTGCAAGTGCAGTGAGCAGTTAAACATGTTTTTCTGCTCAGAAAATTTAAGAGGTTTGCCACAACACATTCATTTCACTCAGAACAGAAAAACAAAGCAATCAGAAAAACGGAACAACCTCATGCATCATCATAAGCCGACTCAATCAATGGATTGGTGTTCTGTGCTGTTAAAATAAATGAAATTATACCAAGCTAACGTAAAATAAAATGAACTAAGCTGATATAACTCTCAACGGTTGGCACGTTCACCAATATAATACACTTTGTTCTCCTTACAGTTTGACACCCAAGAAGTAACAGAATTTGGACTTCTTCAAAGTATGGTAGGATGACAAATAAATAATCTGTTTTCTCAGTGTTACACAAATTGTATTTATTTTTAATTTCATGAATATTGTCATTCTGCTTGGATCAGCTACAATAATCCCATCTAGTTCAGACAGTTTTTTTTGAGGCTCTTCCTAACTAAGCATGCAACAACTTCTCATCCTTGTCATTTCTAGGCTGGACTGTTGCAGTGCTCTTCTGGCTGGACTTCCAACATGTGCAATCAAATCAAATGATTCAGATTTCAGCAGCTCGACTGGTCTTCAACAAACCCAAGAGAGCTGTTTATCTCTCTGCACTGGCTGTCGGTTGCGGCGCTCATCAAGTTCAAAACATTGGTGCTTGCCTACAGGATGGCCACGGGCTCCCAACCTTCCTACTGTAACGTTAACCTCAAAAGGTTACAAAACAAAGGTAATTATAAACAAATTAATTAATAATTATGAACAAATATTATTATAAAACAAACTCAAATAGTCCACAGATGAAGAACAGGCAATGTAACAGCGTGTAAGACACGACAATACAACTGAATTGAGCACACACAGGAACAGTCGACAGTGATAATGAGACGATGAAATGAATGATTAATGGAAACTGCCCATGGAAACTAATGACTGGCGGAAACAGACAATAACCAAACTAAAAGTCCATAAAAGTGAAACTAAATACACAGATCATGACACTTCACTCTCTCTTATGAGTCCACATTCCCTCCACGAGGTCGGTAATTGAGCGGCGGCTCTTGGTACCATCACAGAGAGGCGCGAAATCACTCTCAAGTCACTGTTCTTTGCTGGTGGAATGTAGCCTGACAAGCCAGACCCACATCACTTGAGATGTTGGGTCTGGGAACACAACGTTGGCAGGGCTCAATCCGAGGGGCGGGATAAACGGTTGTCTTTCAAACTTCCTCTGCACGCAATATGATAGCGCTACAACCAACCAGAGCAACGAAGAAGATGAAGTGGAGCTAGTTGATAGATTAAATCCGGTCAGCAAAACTCCGAACACATCTTCCTTTTGTAAGAATGACTTCAGTACTGTTCTTTGTTCTCTTCTCAAAGAAAAGCTTAACTTCAAGTCTCCCAGAGTCGCGGCCAAAGTCGATTTCGAAAGACCGCTGTTCGCCACAGCTTCTTTGTTTTCAAGTAGCACGCGGAACCGCCGCACTCTGCCGTCATTATGTTAAGCCCACCCACCGACTCTATACACGATGTGATTGGCCTGACTATAGTTTGGTTTTTCAAGCTCGTAAGCCAACGGAGAGTTGCTATAGACGACCCTGGCTGCAAATTACATTACAAATTACAAATTACATATATATATATATATATATATATATATATATATATATATATATATATTCTCTATTTTGAATATGTAGAAAAGTTTATAAAACATGTAGTTTATGGTCATTCTGAGTTTATCTGTGATCAGTTAGTTGGCACGATAAGTTAGACGATTGATTGCTCTGGTCTGCGTGAACACTAGTGAGAGTTTGCAGGATTTTTCCATTCTACATAAAGCTTGAAGTGGAGAAACAGCGAGTGCGAGTTTTCTGTGATTTTAATCTTTCCCCCTTTTCAGGGGTTCAACAGGGTGCCTCTAGATTGCATCTAGATTGCCAGGTGGAATGATCTTCCCAACCCTATCCGGACAGACAAATCCATGACAATTTTAATGAAACAGCTGAAAACTCATCTCTTTCATGAGCACTTAACTGCAGCCTGCTGGGGGAAAAAAAGATTCTATTTCACTAGTCCGTCTATGCTCTCACGATTCCTTAATACCTCCCTAATATTTGTTATCGTTTTGTATTTTTCATAACCTATATTGATTTTATTTTTTATTATTGAAATTGAATACTGGAAAACTACGAGTCAGGGCTGTATGATGATGAATCCATAAAGCTTACAGAAAAGTGTACTGAACAGCTCGGAACACCAGAATGACTCCAGAAATTTGAGGATGACAAATAGTTTTAATTTGTGAAGTGTGCTTGATCTTCAGTCTGACAATAGAAAACTCACAATTACAAATATAACAACACTGGAGCAACAATAAATCTCAATAATATCAAGTAAAATGCAAATTATTATTATTTTTTGTGATTTAGTGACTCATGCAGTCCGTAAGTTTTGCCTCTTTGTTGCCATCTCTGTTTGAAACCTGCAATTGCAGTTATTTGTTGAATTATCATCTTTACGTTTCAAGATTCAAGATTCAAGAGTTTTATTTGTCACATACACAGTTATATACAGAATATACAACCGGCAGTGAAATGTAAACAGGTCCGCTCCATGGACAGTGCAAATTCACAGTTAAAAACACGGAGGAAATTATATAGAAATAGGATAAAAAAGTACTATATATATATATATATATATATATATATATATATATATATATATATATATATATATATATATATATATATATATATATATGTCTATATCTGTAGAATTATAAATAATCAAGTCAAGAGAAAAAAAGTAAAAATAAGGATAAAGTGGAATAAAATAATTGAAGTAGACTGTGCAGTGAGTAAACTGTAGACTTATAAATATGTGGTTAACAAATGTATAAAGAGTATAATGTGCAAACAGGTTTATAACAGGTTGTTACACAGTAACAACGAGAACAGAAAGTGCAGTGCAATGACAGTGTATCGATGTTTATCCTGAAGTGAAGTCACGTGACGTTAAGTTCAGGAGTCTGATGGCCTGGGGGAAGAAGCTCCTCCTGAGTCTCTCAGTTTTGGCCATCAGGCTTCGGAAGCGCTTACCAGATGGCAGCAGCGTGAAATGAGGGTTTGCAGGGTGATTAGAGTCCTTGATGATCTTAGTAGCTCTACCTTTGCAGCGTTTGGTGTAGACATCCTGCAGAGACGGGAGAGCTGACCCTGAGATACGCTCGGATAAGCGCACGACTCTTTGCAGGGCTTTGCGGTCATGACTGGTGCTGTTCCCATACCACGCTGTGATGCACTGAGTTAATACACTTTCTATCGCCCCTAAATAGAAAGTTTTCAGGATAGCTGGTGAAACCCTGAATTTCCTCAGCTGGCGCAGGTGGTACAGTCTTTGCCTGGCTTTTTTCACCTGTGTCTGAATGTGAGCAGTCCAGGTCTGGTCCTCGGAGATGTTTACACCCAGGTACTTGAAGCTGCTCACTCTCTCTACTGGTGACCCGCTGATCATGAGGGGGGAGTATGTCCGTTGCTGTCTCTTCCTGAAGTCCACAATCATTTCTTTGGTCTTGCCAACATTCAGAGAGAGACAGTTGTCCTGGCACCATGATGTTAGATGCTCCACCTCGTCCAAGTATGCCGTCTCATTGTTGTTGGAAATGCGGCCCAGGACAACGGTATCATCAACAAATTTGATGATAGAGGTGGAGCTGTGTGTGGACAAACAGTCATGCGTGTAGAGAGAGTAGAGCAGGGGACTCAGGACACAGTCCTGTGGAGCTCCCACACTCAGGGTGATGGAGGAGGAGGTGGACTGGCCTATTCTCACCACCTGAGGCCTGCCAGTGAGGAAGTCCTCAATCCAGTGGCAGAGAGAAGGATTCAGGCCGAGATCCAGGAGTTTGGAGGTTAGCTTGGTGGGAACTATGGTGTTAAAGGCTGAGCTATAGTCAATAAATAGCAGCCTTACGTAGTTCCCACTTTTGCTGTCGATGTGAGTGAGGGAGGAGTGGAGGACATGAGAGATGGCATCTTCAGTCGATCTATTGGGACGATAGGCAAACTGAAGAGGGTCCAAAGTGCCAGGAATGAAGGCGCAAATGGTGTTTTTAATGAGTCTCTCAAAGACCTTCATGACTATAGACGTGAGAGCCACTGGACGATAGTCATTTAGGCAAGAGGGTTTACTGTTCTTAGGGACAGGGATGAACTCTACGTGGGTTGTGCATCAGCACGGCTCCTCCGCGCGGAGGAATCTAATGTTTTGAGGAGTATGTGTGGCTGTCAGTCACTGCACCAGTGTGGATACTGCAGAATCACAGATTCTACGTCTTGGAAGTATGACCAAAATACGAACAAGTCATCTGAACAAGTATAACATGTCTGCCACTTTTGTTCTGACCAACTGAGGAAAAAAAGGGTAACACTTTAGAATACTGATCCATCATTAATGAATAACTACACAGGAACAAGTGAGTAATGCAGTATTAACACTCTAGTAACTACTATTAACTAACAAGAAACTCTGATATTTAATAAATAATAAATGAATTAGTAATAGAGCTTAGTTGAATATGGTAGTTCACTATTAGCTAATCAGTAACTAATATTTTTTCATACCTCACAGAGGACTACTAAGAAGTACTATATACAGGTTCATAATGAGAGTAATGCATATATGTATAATTAATTCTAAATTGAAGATCATAGTAACCCACTAGTAATGACTCAAGTGCTACTAAATCCTTCAGAAGGAACTACTAATTATTTGGATCAGTATTGTACAGTGAAAAACATGATAACTCTCTAGTAATTACTGAAATCATTGTAAACATTTGACATTTGTAAGGTTTTCGATAGTAATGACTCAAGTGTTACATACTTCTATAGGAATTACTAGTTGGATCAGTATTCTAAAGTGAAGATCATAGTAACCCACTAGTAATTACTTTACTGTTACTATCCAAAACCTTACAAAAACTCAAAAGCTTGCAATGACTTAAGTCATTACTAGAGTTATGATCTTCACTTTAGAATACTGATCTAAATTAATTCCTGATGTAGTAACACTTGAGTCATTGCTAGTGGGTAACCATTACCTTCACTTTAGAATTAGTTATACATTGTGCATAATTTGTTAATTATGAACCTATATATAGTAGTTCTTAGTAGTCCTCTGGGAGTTATGTAAAAAAATAGTAGTTACTGATTAGCTAATAGTGAACTACCATATTCAACTGAACACTCTAACTTATTAATTTGTTAATCAGAGTTTATTGTTAGTTAATAGTAGTTACTTATGTTACTCGTTTGTTCCTGTGTAGTTATTCATTAATGATGGCTCAGTATTCTAAATTGTTACCAAACATTTTTTTACAATAAATTGCACTACCAACGGTGATTAAATCTAACGATTGCTTAGCTCATATTACATCAAACAGTGCAAATTATTATTATTATTATAATTAGTTATAAATTGTTAATGTTAACAACATCAGCATTGCATACGTGTATGTGTAGGAAAAGGCTGTAAATGATCCGCCACCTGCAGCACCCTCACATGCGATAGCCTACCCATGACTCCTTTATGTATACAGACATGACGTAGTGACGCAAAGACGAATGGCGGCAAGCTCATATTTCCCGTGGAAAGCTACCCGTACCACTCAAATTAGAACACAGTATTACAGGCTTACTGTTGTGAATCGGGCTAAGGTAAGGAGATAGTTTTGAATGTGTTCAAATTGATTTTGGATTATTCTTAACCAAAAACAGTTACGGACTGCAGCTTTAATACTTGAATAAATTCTCTGCTTTGGTGTTTAATGACATTTCCAATAAAGCCTTTTTTGTCACACTTTATAATAGGTGTCTGTCTTTAACTACTATGTAGGCTACTTGCGTCAAAAAGACAAGTACTTATTGTGTTTATATTGTATTGCAAAACACTGATATTAAGGGGGGATACAGGTAAGTTTAGGGACAGGTTAAGTGGTATGGGTGGGTAGGTTTAACTGTGGGTTGAGGTGTAAGTAAGGGTCAACAACAGTGTAATTTAGATGTAATTACAGCTGTAATAACATGCACTGGTATATTTTTAAAATATAAGCACAATTTAAAAACATGTATGTACACAATAAGTGCATTGTATCAAATGATTAATGATTCATTAAGATATCTAATATAAAGTGGGACCAGCTTTTCTACTCTACACATCCTTCCTCTTGTTCTCTCTTTCTTGGCTCTTGTTGTAAAGTGAGGGACACCCTGTCTGGGGCACATCAAAGACTTTTTCAGTGGCGACAGGGGCTGATGAAATACTCCATGTCTAATTTAATCCAGCAGCAGCACCACAACCAGAACTTGGCTCAATCTTCCCAGTAAAAGTCACCGGATGGCCTACTTCGGGAAGCAGGCTCAAATCACATGAGGCTCTGATTCTGACAATACCAATCTTAGAGAGGGAAGAACTGCATTATGCTTTGGGTGATGATGCTGTAGGCTATCCTGCACTGCAGATGCTGATCAGAGACCGTAAGTAATTATGCGATCTGAGATCAAACGAAGAAGGAAAGTCAACATTTCCAATGCATTTAGCCTTGCATCTGCTAATTAAAATTAAATATAGCTTCTGTATAGTATTTTCAATGTTTTGTCTTGATGACTTTTAACTTCGTGGGACCACAACATAAGGACTACCTTGAAAAAAATTGAAATCTTGTGGCTACAACATATCACGTTCCCACAAATTAATATGTCGTGGCCACAACAAAACTAATTCACTTGAAGCACAAAATAACAGGATTTGATGTTGATAATGGTATTACATGTACCATCCAGTCTAACATTTAACCATTCAGTGATAACTCAGAGGGGCCAACAGAATTAGGCTACACATTTAGACCGATAACTCTCTTGTTGGCTGTGGTGAATTTGTTTCCCTGTGGCGGTTGGTTGAGCCAGTGCTTGGCCGTCATTCCATGATGTTAGATGATGTAAGGATGCCTGTGCTGGATCAAGCCAGTCTGGAGAGCATTTTAATGTGGATTTGGCCTCATCTGGAATGCAAAGAGCCCCCCTGATACATCAAACTATTCACCCTTTATGAGCAGAGTGAACGTGCAGAAACCAGAGATGAATTAAACATCACTGCTATAGGAAAGCCTGGCTTTAGTTGTATATTTCCTAAAGCCAAGCAGCCATGCAGCATGCAAGCCCAATCACTTACACACAATCCCTCAGTATGTGGATACAATGGTAAATAGAAGTTTTTGGACTACCTAAATATGTATTACAGGCATTACCACAAGCTGGTGAATACTAAATCACAAACCTCTGACTTTCCTATCTGCGGTACGAGAGAAATATATTAGACATTGATCCGCTCTTATTTCATTCATATCTCTCTGAATACAAGGCATTGGTATCAGTGACAGGGACAAATCCTTGCGAATAATCTGTTAAGAGAGGAATTGATTAGCTGAAACTTTTGATGGTGCCCATTCTTCGAACATATAAAATTTTCGGAGGGAACAGAAATATCTGATAACACTGCCATGAATCTGTCACAGTTGAAAGTTAGGTTGTAATGCATCTCTTTCACAGACATAGGGGTGTTGCTTGTGGCTTTTCTTGGTGTGTAAGTGATTGAAGTTTTTGTTTTTTAAACCCATCTGCGAGGCAAGAGCATGTGACAAGACTGAGAAGGAAGGGCTGCTTCTCTAATGTCTGCTAATCTAAGCAGACTCTCAGTGGTGTAAATGTTACCTCTACAACAGAACTTCTGCCTTGGGAGGTTACATAACTGCAAACTGTTATTTCAATTTAAACAGAATAGTATTTCACGATTCATTTTTGAGTCTAAAATTAATAGAATTTTGCAGTTGTGCACATAATCAGTATTTTCATTAAAAGCATTTCTCAAACTTTTATTGGCAATAAGATTAATTCAGAATATTTTCCTGCCTGTTACTGTATACAGTACATAGCTGAGTTTTAGAGTATTGAACTACTCTGCCACCTTCTGGTTAAACCAAGAGCCTATTCAATTCACACGGCCTAAAGCAGAGCTTCTCCCTTTTTTGGTCAAGAAAAGGTGAAAACAAAACCAATCATCTACCCACCCCCCGGAACACATAGCATAAATTTAGTCTATGCATTTCTTGCACTATACAAGTCATTTGAGGAACATTGTCAACTCACTGAAATTTAAGCTCTATTCTGCCACATTAATGATATGCAGGGACATCTTTGTTTGCTTTCAGAGATAAATCCAGCATGCCCAATAGCACACAACGCCAAGTCTCCCCCACACTTTGAGAACCACTGCCCCTAAGAAAGGCAGATTAATCAAAGTATTACTTAAGGGCATTTGCTCCCATTAATGTTTGCTTTGAGCATCTAATAAAGTCACAGACTCTTCTCTTTATGCCACAGAGGTTTATGCTAATGTAAAAATATTATTTTTATAATCTTCAAATCCTTGGTCTGTCACATGTCACAGCTTGCACTTTTTCTATCCTGTGCCCATCTGTTTTAGGCTGCCAAACATTTCTCACATTAAATATAAGTTCATCTGGATACTTCATCAATATTCTACACATGAAACTTAAATGTTTATAGTTTAAAAGGTCTAAAAATCATATTCTTTAAGTAAATGCTTAATCATAAGCAAAAAAGATGAAAAAGACAAGGAACACATTTAATGAGAACATTTATTTCCATCTAACAACAAATTTGCCACAATAAGGTGCTTTGTAATGCTACATATGAAAAAGGCATGCAAAACATGTTGGTGTCATATGGCAATTAGAACTGAAAATAATACCATCAGATTGATGCCATCACTAGTTTTTGGCACATTACTAATGATTTGGAGACAATACTGTTGTCACTGATACATAATAATTAAACATTTACAAAAACATAAGTGCTCATCTTAATCACAAACTGCTTTATTTAGATTTTTGTATCTCCTTTATAGCAGCTTCAAGAGGATCACCTGGTGGTTTAGGAAGATCAACCTGATTAATGCGATACATTTCATGAAGTCCACACAACACCTGGTCACTTATGCATTCTTCAGCAGGTATGGTGAAGTTCTGAAGGAGCCACTGCTCTTGCTCTAATCTGAGGGTCAAGGCAGAGGTCACTGATCTTGTTTCAGGGGGCGTAAGCACAGCCGTAGCGGTGACGCAGGTCTGATCATGGATGCTGATGCTGTCCATCGAAGAGCACATCTCTCTAGAATTGGTGCTGCCCATTTGAGGACTCTTCTCTTTGGATGACTTTGTTGGACTTTCATGCTCACATTCGTAAATGGAGCTGCGATCAGGTGATCCTACATCTTTAAGTGTACTAATGGATTCATTGTCATCCGGCGGAAGACTGCTGCCAATCGTGACGACATCTTCCGATGGAACTCGGACGAGTTTCAAACGCTTGCCACGTGGGCCATGGTAAGAGTCGGTGCTCATGTCTAGAAGAATGCAGTCAGAATCTTTATCCATCTCAGAATTCTCATCCACAGTATCATGATCTACCTCCGCATCATCTAAATCCCCATTATTGTGACTAAGTCGGGTTATTTTTGACTCTGGAGAGTCAAACACCACCCCTCGAGACTCTTGACGTGAGGTTCTTTGAAGCATGCCTATGCCATTTGTGGAGGCCTGAATACTAGAATTGGCCATCATATAGAGCTTGACCGACTCTGGAATCACCACCTCTTTAGACTTCTTGCGGGGGCTCAGAAGGGAAGAAAAATAAGGTAGGCAGTTGCCCACAATAGGCACTAGTGAGACAGGACGCAGGGCAGACACAAAGTCCTCTAGCTCCTGGTAGGAGGAATGATCAGAATATGGCACCACATAGACATTACGGTGACAAGAGACCATAGGGCGGCTGGTGGGCAATATAGCAATGGTAGGCTGCACTTTATTCCATGCCTGCAAGTTGGAGGCATTGATCACAGACTGAGAGACTACGCGAATACGGCCCGCACCAGAGTCAGTGGTGAAAACGTCAGGGAGCTCCAGAACTCGCAAGGTTTCCAGACGCTCTCTATCCACCTCCACCCATGTTTTAAACTCCATAGCCAACTCCACCAGCAGAGACTCTTTACCCAGAGAGTAAAGACCTAATAACATATAACAGACCTATTAATAATTATTGCAATATCAAAATATCAATCTAACTCAAAAGTTTGAGATGAATTCAGTCACTTTTCTACACAGTATGTTTTCTGT
Organism: Paracanthobrama guichenoti; assembly: GCA_018749465.1. Lineage (NCBI taxonomy): Eukaryota > Metazoa > Chordata > Actinopteri > Cypriniformes > Gobionidae > Paracanthobrama > Paracanthobrama guichenoti. The sequence goes on from CM031950.1 coordinate 11,490,469, forward strand.
CAACACAACTACATAACATGAATTAGTCAGTGCATGAATATGAAAAAAATTAATAAGCTATACACCACAATTTATATATATATATATATATATATATATATATATATATATATATATATATATATATATATATATATATATATATATATATATATATATATATATATTTTTTTTCTATGATTCTTTGAAGAATAGAAATTTAAAAAAATGATGAATAGAAAGTTAATTTATTTGCGATAGAAATATTTTTAAGATTATAAAATTCTTTACTGTCACATTTGATCAACTGAATGCATCCTTGCTGAATTAAAATATAAATTTCTACTGACCCCAAACTTTTGAACAAAATATAGAAGTACAGTGGGTATGGAAAGTATTCAGACCCCTTAAATTTTTCACTCTTTTTTATATTGCAGCCATTTGCTAAAATCATTTAAGTTCATTTTTTTTTTCACATTAATGTACACACAGCACCCCATATTGACAGAAAAACACAGAATTGTTGACATTTTTGCAGATTTATTGCAGAAAAACTGAAATATCACATGCTCCTAAGTATTCAGACCCTTTGCTGTGACACTCATATATTTAACTCAGGTGCTGTCCATTTCTTCTGATCATCCTTGAGATAGTTCTACACCTTCATTTGAGTCCAGCTGTGTTTGATTATACAGGTGCTGGTCATATAATTAGAATATCATCAAAAAGTTGATTTATTTCACTAATTCCAGACTTGGCTTGACTTTGACTTGATATTCATGACTTAAGACTTGACTCGGACTTGAGTTAAAGGACTCTAAATAACTTGTTTTTGTTTAATAGATATCCGTTTTTGAACTTAACCACGTGACACAGCAGAGAGAGCTAACGTAAGAGACAGACGTGAATGAACCAGAATGAACATGGAAGGCCCTAGGCCAAGTTTCCATGGTAATCAGTCACTCACGGATTGCACGCCCATGCTTGCACCCGTGTTCAGTGTTGCCAGATTGGGCGGGTTCTGGGCCGCGCTGTAGCCATTATTTTCATACGAAGAGGTCGCAATAATGAGTTTAAAATTTGCACAAAAAAAACCCTCTTCGCTACAAAACTGTCAAGAACTGTAAGTTGAAATGTGGTATCCGACTTGTTGCGCAATGATGGATAACTATATACATTTCTTGTTGAATAATTAACCAGTTTTGCTGAAGACGCCTACTGTGAGCATGCATAGCGTTGTATGTGTGTGTACGTGTGTTATACGTAATATCCGCGTGAGTGTTACTAGTATCTCAGTTCACAGATTGTTTGTTTCTGTATTGTTTCTATATAAAAATGTCGACACAATGTAAAGTATTTGCTCTGGCTCTTGTTTTCAATCATTTGCTCCGTTTGTGCTTGTTGTCAACTGTTGACATTGTAGGCTACTGGCGGTTTGTCTGTGTTGTATTTGTGATTGGACGGCTGGGTTAAAGTCACTCCACCATTTCTGTGCGTGTTCTGCAATGGAGAGGATGTTTGACAAATTATGTAACAAAGTAATTTTTATAGTCTCCCATTGATTGAAATTATATATAAAAAAAAAAAGATTAAATCCCCCCCAACACATTTTGTCTATTTTTTTTTTCTTCGTTTGGGGTCAAAAAGACCCAGATAGCTTACATAAATAGCATTTTAAGCCAATTAAGCAAAAAAAAAAAAAAAAATCAAGTTAAAAAGAAAACCATCAATTAGACACAGGTCAGAAAAACCTGGTATAACACTTGACATTCTGTCCCCCTCACTTTTGAAATGATGGCTACGCCCCTAAAATCAATCAACTATTATTGAAGAAATGCAAAAAGCCTTTACTTCATCATGGCTTTAATATTTTAAAAACAGGTGACAAGTACTGCACACCTACGTGTGCTAGCTAATGAGCCTTCGTCAGGGCGTGAGCAACAAACACAATCTGAGTTCTCTTTAGTTTGTTAGTCATATAACAATCACTCGGTCCTAGCAGGAGAGAGAAAATTCAAATAATACAAAGAGTTACATTTCAGTTACATTTACATTTTAGGCTATGTAGTTTTAATTTTTAGAATTTTATTGTATTAACAACTCGGCTGTATGTGGATACCTTTCGAGCAGAAATGCATATTGCAATTTTTGTTGCAAATAAAACTCCCATAGTCCATAACTATTGTAGTTTTAGCTTATTTTAATATATAAATTCAGTTCAATCATCAAACATTTGTATGACTTGCCAGTGACTTGCTTGACATAAAGCAGTGACTTGACTTGATTCTCACAAAAAATAACTTGGACTTGCTTGAGACTTGAAGGTTAAGACTAGAGACTTGCACATGTGTGACTTACTCCCACCTCTGGTATTTAGACTAGATATTCTTTTTAGTGTCTTGAAAGCAATCCTGACCAAGCAGCTTTTTTGTGCTATTACAAGAGATGACAATGAGCTTATCACCCTCACCCAAACGAGATTAATTAAATTCATTAAAGAATACATTACCTCATGGCGTTTCCCTCTTTAAAATTAGGTAGTATTGGTAACAACTAGGAAACTATGGGGATGTATCATTTCAAGGTAAATCTCTAAACTGGACTAATTTTGCCAGTTTCACAAAAAGTGTACTCCTATATTGCCGACCCTGTTTTGACAAAGTAAATGGAACAAATGCGGAGGAATCGGGAATCGGAGTCAACTGCGAAAAACACTGAATCGACCACCTCTAGACAACAGACGCTACAATTATAAACTGAACGAGTCTGCTCTGCTCCACACAGCACGAGCTGCATTGTCGCAGGCAGATTTCACTTATCATGTGACGTGAGCAAGGATAGATGACTAACAAGACGATGGCGGAGGATTTGGTGCGCAACAGATCCTGAGCGTCATTGACAAATATCTTGTAAAATGTGAGGTCACTGCAGCCACTCCCTATACACAGAGTACGCGTGATCATGAATTCGAGCGCGCATTAAATGTGATTTCAATACCCCGCATATAGATAACGGTAAGTTATAGGCCTATACACAGAGTAGACTGCATGTGATCGCGAATTCGAAAAGGGAGCGTGCATTCAAAAGTGATTCACAGTGTTATCGGTAAATTGGTGTCGCAAGTGTATGTACCGGTGTGAAAATGTCCTCATTGTGACATCCCTATTATCATTACAGTTGGCCTAACTATCAGACTCAAATCTGTTTTGTTTTTTTGTAGTCTGAACTGAAACACATGAAATTGTATAATGAAAGTCTTCATTGTAAGAGTCTTACCAATAACGACAGCATATCCAGCATGAGCTCTAATGATCTCTTTAATTTGCTGAGCGGCACGCTGACGAGAAGGTACGGCTCGAGTGGGGTCACAGTTTGTGTTGTCCAGATACAGCACATCAATGGTAGTGTTGTTCCTCAGACACTGCTCACGGAGCATGGATGGGGTATAACGAAAGTCACCTGAGATCATACACAATAACCGCATCATTAAAATGTAATCTCAGTATGTGACAGCGAGAATCAATAACTTTCTAAAGAAAAATTATTACAATATTGTGCATTTCCATAATATTAATTTCCCCCTCCCACACTCACCAGTGTAGAGTCTGGTGCCAAAGTATCCCTCGAAGAGAAACATAACTGCCCCAGGACAGTGATTGGCATCTATTAGAGTAACGGTCAGCCGCTCTTTTCCGAGATCATCTAGCAACAGCATGTGAGTTTCCCCAATCTCCAAGGGACAAATCCATTTCTCTTTGACCTGTAGATCACAACAACAACACACAATGTTTCATTCCTGCCAGTTTCAGCCATTTAGCGGACAAAAGTGTACATTTATTCATCTCTGGAGATTAGGTTTTGTGAGGATTAAACATCGTCTCCATAGAATCGGTTTATATAATTTTTCATCCATTTTGTTTTCTATACATCTGAGGTTTTCAAACTTTTATGCCAAGGACCCCCAAATATATTGTTCCTTTTGCGGAGGGACCCCTTCCTAAAATATAAAGACAGCTAAATATGTTCATGTATAAAGACCAATTTATACTGTGAGTGAGAAAAAGTTTCATATTATAGAAAACTTGGTTAATGTACTAGTTCTGTTTAAACCTGAAGAGAAACATTTTTAATTTTGTATGCCACTTTTCACTTTAAATATAATACTATATAACATCATTTACTGTTAACTTTGATGTATAACAATGCTGTTATTGTTAAACTAGTATACAAATAATACTAAAATATAACTGATATATAAAAATATGTATTTTTTTCTCCAGACCCCTTAGAACCCCTGTGCGGACCCCAGTCACCTGCAGTTTGAGCTGGAGCAGTTTGGCAGTGAGAGGTGAGCAGTAGATGGGCCTGTGACTCCAGGTGGATGAGAGGCCAGCGGTGTGATCCGCGTGCATGTGGGACAGAAAGAACAGACGGACGTGATGGCACTTACGGAGCTGCCAACAGTCTACGGCTATGGGAGCGTCCGGTAGGACTTTTCCGTTCATTTTGTGCTTCTGTGGGGTACTCAGGCGGTACCTACAGCTTATTCCTAAAAGTATTTTTGTCGCAAAAACTGTATTTCAGTTGCACTGATTTGCTGGTGTTTGAAAAGCGTCACTAGCAGCGCTGTCATAAATGTAAACACACACAATATTCAATATGCACTGGCAAGTGTTTGTAATGTAACTGTGTAACTGACAGCTTAAGGAAGCAGTGTTAGCACTAAAAGAATAGCGGCATCGCATTTAAGTTTCGCTTTGCTTATGCAGGCACGAAATAAGACAAAAAAGGGATAAATGTAACTGCATGCTTGCCAGTCAGTGTTCATCCGGAGTGTGTGTAGCAGGCCGGTTAGCCGGGCAGGTGATGATGTGGTCTATTTTTGCAGATGAGCGCCATGTCGCGTGTTTACCAATTCAAAAGATTTCAGCGCGCTTAGATATTTGCGACTGGGTTGTCCGCCAAAAAATACGTTTATTGTCCACGCCTCTATGTAGTTCACGAGCTCATGTGACGTCACTGACTTCCGTAATGTGCAGATTTCGGCTCTTCTGCTTGAGCCCAGCCCAGAAGTTGCCTTAGTAGTGAGATGTTTTTAAAATGCCGCTGCAGTCTTTCTTTCTTTCTTTCTTTCTTTCTTTCTTTCTTTCTTTCTTTCTTTCTTTCTTTCTTTCTTTCTTTCTTTCTTTCTTTCTTTCTTTCTGTACTTGGCTTTGAGATTCGGTTATGTAAAAAAATAAAAATAAAAAAATAAATAAAAAAATCGGACATATACTTTTTCACTTGAATATAACCTAAAATCTCATTGATTTTACTAAAATGTAAGCGATAGTAACTAAGTGTACAATGCCACCCAGTACGCTTAATTACTATCGCTTAAATTTTAGTAAAATCAATGAGATATATTTGAGATATAGATTTATTTAGATTATTATTATTATTATTATTATTATTATTTTTTTTTTTTTTTATATTTAGATGTTGGTCACATTATAGCTTTTAGGCTTTAGTTGTGGAAAATCCCTTAAAAAAATGAACCATGGTTTAATTTACTACAAATAAAACAAACAAACAAACAAACAAACAAAAAAACATGGTTATTATAGATAAACCATGGTAACCACAAATTAACCATGTCTTTGCTACTCTAACCATAGTTTAACCATGGTATTTGTGGTAAAACTGTGGTTATATAATGGTAATCAATTACATGCCAAAATTATATGCCAAAAAACATTGTTACTACACTTTTACTCTGATAAAACCATGGTTAATTTTTATTTGGGCTATTTGATTTTATGCTATCTGGTCTTGAAAAATTGACCCAATATTTATGGCATGCATGTTTTATTTTATTTCCAGCGCCTATATTACCTCCACTAGAGGTCAATATAACACCACGATAGAGTACTCTGAGTACCCAGAGGACCCTGACTGTTTTGTCATTTTCGAGGAATTCTTAACAGAGGCATTTTAAGAGAGAAACTGTAGGGGAAACTATAGTTGGTGGTTTGTGGTTTTCAAGTTTACATTTCGCAATTCTGACTTTTTTCTCGGAATATCTCGCATATCTCTCAAGTCGCAGTTTATCTCTTTATTAGCATATGACGTGTGCGATATAAACTCAGAATAAAAGTTGCAATTACTTATTTATTTTTTATTCCGTGGTGAAAAAATCTCCCATACTTATAGGAACCAGATTTGAAAGGCTGTGATAAACGATGTTGCATGGCTATAATCATTTATAAAAGTCATTTGTAATTTGTAATTGTAAGTTTTGACTCATATTGACTCATAATGATAATGAACAGAATAATGTGATAAAAAGGCAACTGGTGGAGAAAAAATAATCGTAAGAATCATGTTCATATATATATATATATATATATATATATATATATATATATATATATATATATATATATATATATATATATAGCTATAGATGTTTAATACTGTGCCAACCATTTCCATAAATGTTCATTAATATAACTTTAGTCATGAATGAATAAAATTTTGTCAATATTTCATGGCATTGAATGCATATTTCTTTAATTTAAGCATTCATTTGAACATAATTTGGGGTTGATTTTCAACAAAAATAAAAACTGTGCCAACCAACCACATATTTCCTACCCATGCGTGTGGACCTCAGGGACCGGTGTTATTTCTACAAAGAAACTTCTGTTCTTCCTTGGCTGCTTTCTTCTCCTGCATGAGGAATGGTGGAATATAGAGGTTTATTTGGAGATCTCAAGATATTGTTTAACACAATAGAGTAATTTCTAAATGATGGTCTTTCATTAGTGTGAGACAAACTAAAGCTGATACCAACAGAGTATAAGGCAAATGTGTTGACATTGAAGATGATGAATGACGATGAACCACTTCCATTGATAGTAAACTGACATTTCCTGTTTTTATCATATTGAGAACTGCGTGGGGTTCGGGGACAAGAAGCCCCCACCTCCTCATTCAGGCAATGCACAACCACATTTTTTACTGCATGTCTGTCTGTTGCAGTCAAGTAAAAACAAGATGGTTGAATTAATTAGCCCATCGTTCCCATTTACTCAGAAATACTTCATGTACAAATGATTGCAATTCCACAACTGTTTAACAAGTATGAACATAATGTACTTGGACATGGTGTATAACATTGCTATGTACAGATTAAATACAGTTTTGATGTCAATATAGACCTGGTATTACATCCACATGTGAGATCAAAAACCCCACTAAAGTGTGACAAGTGACATGCGTCATTTCTATGCCACCAGAGAGACCAAATTAAATTTAAAAAATAATTCATGAACAAATTCCTAATCTCCCCCATGAGCATTTGGTGCCCAAACACACGATCCGGATGTCAGTGTCAAGCTGGTCAGGATGCTCAAACAAACAGAGCAATGTTTTAATTGCGCCTCAGAGCCACAGTGTGTTGTAGAGGGAATCAACCTTAAATGTCTTTACTTATTGTTGGCAAAATCATTTTATCATCTCAAAAAATACACACTTCACCTTTAACCTTCTATGGGACATCGCCATTTATAAATGACGCTAAGAAAATACAATAATAATGTTCAACCAAAAAAATAAATAATATCATATGACATCCCCTTCATGGACATTTTTGGCAACAAGGAAGTGAAGGAGATGTCAATGATAGAGTACTTTTAGGGATACATATTTTCTGTGTAGCTGCACCATTTTTCAGTACTGGCAGACAGTATAATAGCCTTTTTCCTGTGTTTTAGGTTGATGTTAGTAAGTGTTATAGGCGACAGAGAGGAAAAGCTGTACCTTTTCCAGAAAGTATTGATGATAGTGGCGGCAGTGCATCAGAAAATAAGGTCATAGTAGGAAAGGGAGAAGTTGGAGATTAAGGAGGATAAAAGCAGTGAGGGTGATGACAGAGATGAAGAATATAACTCATGTTGTGGAAGTCAGGAATTTGGGTACATTATCCTATGCTGGTTTGGAAGATGTGATCCATACTACAACTAAAAAGGTCAGATGCTACTGCCTATTGGTGTCACTACACTGACAAGTAGAGATGCTCCGAAAATGATGACTAAACAGGTCAAAATTGAGTTACGTGAGGAAAGTTGGGTACATTGAAAAATTTGTCTTTCTGGATTTTCACTTGTGCTACAATCATTGATTTGGAATGCCAAGAAAGAAGCAATGTTAAAGTTTTTAAATTAATTTTGAAACACTGAGACATGGTTTCACTACTTCCCATGCAGTGGAACTGCATCTGAATTCGTGTCAAGTTTTTGACATTTTTACATGCAAGTTTTAAATGAAATATAGTAGCACAAGATGAAATGGAATGTTAATAAACCTTTTAATGTTTTTTTGAAGCACTAAGATCTTTTCACTACTTTTCAGATAGTGAAATGTATTTGAATGAGTGTGAAGTTTCAGGCAATTTTCCAAAAGTAATTTATACTGATAGGAACAAGTCAGTTATAAATGACAAAACCCTTTAAAAGGTCAAAGGTCAGATGTACAAAACTAATTTTGGAAAATGATTTTAGTTTTATGTAAAATATGTTAAAAGTGTTCTAATTTTTTAAAGCTGTTGTGTCTGAATCAGTCCCATAGAGGGTTAAAGGAAGTTCACCCCAAAATAGTTCACCACACACTCACACACACTAAAGTGTGAATATTCTGCTGAAAATCCTGTTCTGTGTTATACAGGAGGAAAAAGTCATATGTGTTTGAATGAGAGTGTGTAAATGATGACATAACTTTTGTTTTTGGGTGATAAAAACAGTAGGTTTTCCCAGTAGTTTAACATCCTCATTCCTTCAAATGCGTACTTTTGTTTTACAATCTATAATTATGATTCTGTAAAAAGTATTAGCTAAATACTGCTATAAAACTGAAAGGTAATACACTATTGGATTTATCATTTATTAACCCTGAATGTTCAAATAGTGGAGATTTAGTCTTAGGTACAGACAGTTCCACTTTTGTTTTCCGGTCACAACAAAAAAGAATAAATAGGATTTCAGTGCATCTTCATTTCCTCTAATAATTCTAGTTTTGTAATGACATGCGCACAATCATACACCTACACGCACACAAATAAAATAGCTAAATGCAAGAGAACTTCAATGTAACTGTGAGTAAGATGCAGTGTCAACTGCCTGCAGTACAAACTTTAGTCCTTCACAATAACAGACCAGCACTCAGACACTCCATAATAGGACAAGAAAAACCTGTGTCCACCTCCTTGCCACTGTTTCTGACAACCATTCTCTTCCTGTCATTGTGCACAAAGGTTCAGAATACAAGCATAATATCCAAGAACCTGAGAGTGTACGGTGCTCTGATGTCTGTTCTGCATACATTCATATAGAACCAGTAACTGGTGAATAGATGTTTCCATATTAACTAATAATGACAGAACTGCATGACATGCAATTGTCTGTCATCTTTGATTCATTATTTGAGTAAATAATATATATATATATATATATATATATATATATATATATATATATATATATATATATATATATATATATATATATTTAAAACATCCTTCAAGGCTTCAAGATTTCCTGTGATTCCCCCTTATGAACTCTCTCTTTAAAATTATGACTAACTCTGTGCTTTATGAGCAATGCAGTCTCATTCCAGTAAATGGATATTTTAGCCAGTCTGTGGTGAGCTCTGATTTACATTCAAAAGAGACTAAGAGACTTGACAGCTTTGGCCGTCCAGCCAGCAGAAGGCATTCGACCTCCTCAGAGGATGCTGGGACGTCAGTCAGACGTTATGTTCCAAAGCAGGTTCTGGAGGAGCAGCGGCCCCGGCAATATAGTGGTTGTTATCCAGTCTCTCGCTTGGCTGGCTCTCAGGGGGAGGAGCCTCTTTGCAGCAGAAGTACTGTTTCCAGATCCTCTGGAACGCAGTACGAAATTTCTTGATGCGGAAAGCGTAAACGATGGGGTTGACGGCAGAGTTGCCATGCGTGAGCAGAATGGCAATATAAATGAGGAACATGGGCTTCTCATACTTTGGACAGAAGAGCGTGATGCAGTTCATAATATGGAGAGGAAGCCAGCTAACAGCGAACAGGAAAAGCACCAGAGCCAGAGACTTCGCCAGCTTCAGTTCTTTGTCGTAATACTTGTTCGGTTCAGAGTGGCAGGACACCTTCTTATTCAGCTGCTTGTGGATCATGTAGAAGATTTCAGAGTAAATGATAAGCATGAAAAGAAGAGGGGGAAGCACCCAACCAAAGAAGTTGAAGTAGACCATGTACTCCATGCTGATGACGTTCTCAAACTGGCAGGTGATGATGAAGTCAGGGCCGAGCGAGCCGTTGTCACGTTGCAGGTTGTGTAAATTGTTCCAGCCCAGCATGGGTGTCAAGCCAATTATGAAGGACACCGTCCAACACACGAATACTGCAATTCTAGCTCGTGTGGGAGTGACCACTCGCTTATAACTACAAAACAAGAACACAAGAGTTAAACAAGTTTTCAATTTGAATCCATTTCTCATGATATGCAGTATTAATGCAATTTCAAAATGTGCAGTAAAGAAAACATACATGTTCACAACATCCGTTACGTAAGCAATAAGGTACGAGAGGCTGTGCTGTTCAGCCGTGACTTATTCACAATACAGCACTAGCCTTGAGTACCTTATTGCTTTTATACCACACAATACAAATATTAAAGCCAAAAAATATGTATCAATGCAACTTTCAAGAAGAAAAATCACTAAAAGCCTTCCTTCAGCTGGAAGAAAAATAGTCCATGACCATGAACAGCAACAGAAGTTACATTGTTACGTATGGGCGTCGAAAGCAAAAACAATGTGGGTGGGTCCTCTCTCAGAAAACTTTTACTGGAGTAGATGCCATTTACATTAAGTACAAATATATCGCATTTACTAAATGTCTGGTTGGGCCAGACAAAACTACGGAAAACATTGATTCATTTATAGCAACAATAGTGTAGGGATAAGGTGCATGGCATGAAGTTGATGCAAATCAACCTGAGGTTCGAATCTGCCTTTTGCCGAACTTGCTCTACTCCCTTTTCCTATCACATATCAGATCTGAAAGACATTTATTTTAAATTTTTTTGTTTAATAATAGGGGTAGGTAAACAGACTTGCTGAATTAGAGACGATAAAAGTGAGTGGGTCCAATATCATTGGTCTTAAAAAGTCATTCAATGGTTCCGACGCCCATGTTGTTATGCCATTTGGTGGCAGCAAAGGCTGTCTTTTTTTGATTGAGTCAGTCAGTAGCAAATACTTTTATATTGAAAGGACTGAAACTACCAAATGCTTTGACTAGCACTGTCAGTGTCAGGACACAGGAAAAGCCCTTAACTGTTAAAAGTACAAGATATCGTAGCAGACATTCAAACGGATTATTTATTATGAACATAGGACTGACCTGACTCTCTCTCTCACGATACTCTGCTCTACATAATACAGTAACAACATATAGAACAAACATACAAACCCAATTCCAAAAAAGTTGGGACACTGTACAAATTGTGAATAAAAAGAATGCAATTATTTACAAATCTCATAAACTTATATTTTATTCACAATAGAATATAGATAACATATATGTCAGGCCAAATATTGGCTCATTTTGGATTTCATGAGAGCTACACATTCCAAAAAAGTTGGGACAGGTAGCAATAAGAGGCCGGAAAAGTTCAATGTACATATAAGGAACAGCTGGAGGACCAATTTGCAACTTATTAGGTCAATTGGCAACATGATTGGGTATAAAAAGAGCCTCTCAGAGTGGCAGTGTCTCTCAGAAGTCAAGATGGGCAGAGGATCACCAATTCCCCCAATGCTGCGGCCAAAAATAGTGGAGCAATATCAGAAAGGAGTTTCTCCGAGAAAAATTGCAAAGAGTTTGAAGTTATCATCATCTACAGTGCATAATATCATCCAAAGATTCAAAGAATCTGGAGCAATCTCTGTGCGTAAGGGTCAAGGCCGGAAAACCATACTGGATGCCCGTGATCTTCGAAAGAGGACAAGGACAACCCAAGTTGTTCTCAGCGCTCAGTTCAGAAGCCTGCATCTCTGATGGTATGGGGTTGCATGAGTGCGTGTGGCATGGGCAGCTTACACATCTGGAAAGGCACCATCAATGCTGAAAGGTATATCCAAGTTCTAGAACAACATATGCTCCCATCCAGACGTCGTCTCTTTCAGGGAAGACCTTGCATTTTCCAACATGACAATGCCAGACCACATACTGCATCAATTACAACATCATGGCTGCGTAGAAGAAGGATCCGGGTACTGAAATGGCCAGCCTGCAGTCCAGATCTTTCACCCATAGAAAACATTTGGCGCATTATAAAGAGGAAGATGCGCCAAAGAAGACCTAAGACAGTTGAGCAACTAGTAGCCTGTATTAGACAAGAATGGGACAACATTCCTATTCCTAAACTTGAGCAACTTGTCTCCTCAGTCCCCAGACATTTGCAGACTGTTATAAAAAGAAGAGGGGATGCCACACAGTGGGAAACATGGCCTTGTCCCAACTTTTTTGAGATGTGTTGATGATATGACATTTAAAATCAACTTATTTTCCCCTTAAAATTATACACTTTCTCAGTTTAATCATTTGATATGTCATCCATGTTGTATTCTGAATATTGAAATTTAAACCTTCCACATCATTGCATTCTGTTTTTATTCACTATTTGTACAGTCCCAACTTTTTTGGAATTGGGTTTGAATGTTTACGTTGCTAAGAGTGGTTGCTAAGGGTGTTGTGTAGTGATACAGAGAACCACTGGATGAAGCAGTCATAGCCGTGTTTTATCGTGAACAAAACACAGCTATTGACCAATCAGAATCAAGGACTGGAACTAAGTGTTTTATAAAAGAAAATAAAAAGCTATATTTATTAGCACTGGTTCAGAATTGTGGTCACTTTGCAAATCACTTCTTGGAATCAGGTGTATAGTCTTTGAATGACCAAGGGCAGCTTCTTTTACCTGCTGTCTAACTTTAAATTAAGAGCCAAATTGTGACAAAGTACCAGAAAGCTTGTTTCAGTCAAACCCGCTCCCTCTCGTCCTTCAATACAGTTACATCTTCTCAAAGATGCCATCTTTCATCTGAGATTCTAGGTCTCTCTCCAAACTCCTGGTCTTTTGTTTGAATGATTTCACAACAAAGGTACCTGTGATATAATGGCAGACTTTCAAGTCTCTGCAGCTGTCTGACTGAATTCCACACAAAGGTGCGGAACCTTGTTTGTAAAGATTAAATAGATGGCTTTTATTTGAATCATTGCTTGAATGTGCTTTTATTAACAGAAATGTTGAATGATATGTTTCATCTAAATATTCATACTTTTTTGCATGATTTCTGTAACCCAGAGGCATAGCCTATTACTCTGTTTTCACTCATACTAGGACCAAGAGAAGAGATCTTTGCTCTGTTTTTACTCATACTAGGACTAAATTAACAGTTTACAAAAATAGATGGTTGGTTGTGTTTGGAAAGCTGTGATGCATGACTACACTTTATACAGAATAAGAGCCATATGCATTATTGAAGAGTGGAACAAATAAAATCAATTTAACAAGTCATTTGTACCCGTCTTCTGCAAGTAGGTTGTAATGCACATGTAGCAGAGCACAGTAGACCACAGAACTTTAGTTATTTTTACCCAAGCTCACCCTTGCATTATTCTGGGATCATGCTGGGATAACATGGATGGAACGTGTGGAATTCATACAGATCGAATGCTGCTATCAGTGAGACATATTAGATAAAATGATACACTATATTCAACCTTTTACTCAAATTGTTATGCTGATAATATAGTTTGCAATGGAAAACATCTTGTGTTCTTATCTATTGTGCACAATGGTTGATCCTGGCAGAGCTGACAGGCAGTTGCTCAGGGCAGCAACTCTATACACTTCTCAGACACACTTCATTTCCCTATAGCTATTTTGCGACAGTTACATGGGACTGTTTTTGTTCTCCACTTGCCCCTCTCAAAATAAATGGTTTTGCTGGAGGTAAATGTTTCCATGCAGCCCCTGCTATATTTCCCTCACACTTTCTACTGTGTCTGCCCACAAGTCACCTCACAAGTGTTGAAGGGGTGGATTGTATATTAGTTTTGCCATATAGTAGGTCATGGTAATCACAAAATTAAATGCAAAATTATAGAAACAAATGAGATTTGAACACAGGACTCCCATGTCTGATGCATTACAGTGAAAAAAGAGCACAGCACATGGAACTACCCTCCACACAAAAAGCATCTTTAAAAATGGAATGGCTTTTACAAAGCTGAGTATATTGCATTTATCTCCTCTGGGGACACAGAGTAACCCAGACATAGAGTCTGTAAATAGAATCTTGCTAGAACTTAAAAGCAGATAGTATATGCATTTTGTGCCCTAAAGAAATAAATAAGCCCATGCACATAATGAGTCAGGTGCAGCTTTTAAACAGTCTAGAACAGTGTATTGTTGTGATGAAAAGTTGAAATGTGAAATGTTTCTTGAATTTTGTCTATGATCTCTCTTGACATTAAGTGATAAGCAGTACGTATAGAAAGTTCAAGGAACAATACAAAAAAATAAGGAACTGCAAAAAGAAAAAAAAGGATAAAAACATATACCACAGCACATTTAACAAAGAATATAATACATGTTCTAAAAAAAAACAGCCTGTTCAGATCCATTGACATAGACCAGTGGTTACTCAAAGACATAATCTCTATGAATTGTTCATATAAAATAGCATATAACATCTATGCAATGCAAATAGTGCACATATATATATATATATATATATATATATATATATATATATATATATATATATATATATATATATATATATATATATATATAGCCTAGTGTAAGCAGTAGAAATGCACACGTCATTAGGTCAGGTGCATGTGGTTCCTTCTGTCTGTACCCCTCAAGCAACATGACTGCATGGTCTGCCCAAACAGTGGGACTAATATGATGATGATAATCATGATTATTATTATTTAACTTAGGCTTTGTAATCTTTCAATTTATGTTTCATAATTTGCATTTTACACAAGAGTGTTCCAGGAAGTGTTGAAAGCATGTCTTAAATTTGCTTACATTTTAGTGACGCCTACATAATATTTCTTCCATTTACGTCATTATTTTTTCAGTTTTATTTACCACACACACACACACACACACACACACACACACACACACACACACATATATATATATATATATATATATATATATATATATATATATATATATATATATATGTGTGTGTGTGTGTGTGTGTGTGTATGTGTGTAAATAAAACTGAAAAAATAATGACGTAAATGAAATATATATGTATACATAATGGAAGATATAAATGGAAGGTATCCGTAAATGGAAGATATATGTATACATACACATATAGTTATATGTGTATGTATGTATGTGTGTGTGTGTGTGTGTGTGTGTGTGTGTGTGTGTGTGTGTGGTTTGGGACATTTTTTCATTTTAAAAATAATGACATAAATTGAATATTATGTAGGCGTCACTAAAATGTAAAAATTATATATAATATATATATATATATATATATATATATATATATATATATATATATATATATATATATAGTACATTGCATATACTATATATACTAAATGTGTCAGCATAACGTAGCCAATTCTTACAGCAGAAGCAAATCTGCACCTGAGAGAATGAGAGAACGATGAACTTTACCTGGTTGGGATCTTGACCCTCAGGTATCGGTCGATGGCTATAGCGAGCAAAGCGAGGATAGAACTTTGGGTCAGAACCAGCACTGTGCACGCCACCAGCAAACAGCTGTAGAAGTGAGTCTGAAGTCCTATACTTATAGTTATCGCCAGTGGTATGACCAGCGCTCCTACTGCAATGTCCGCGAGCGCCAGAGAAACAATGAAGCAGAATGTAGTATCTCTCAGAGATTTATTAATATTTACTGCCCAAACCACCATCACGTTTCCTATCACGGACGACACGGCGATCACCACCTCCATGCCCATGTAGAGGGCTTTGGCCGCAAAAAGGTCCCCGGGCATTCTTCTGCTCGACGGGAATCGAAAGGACGATGAATGTCCACGCGACAGTGCGTTTTCAAGTGAAAGTGGTGTGTAAATTGATTAACTGTAACGTTAGTAGTCCGGAGAAAAATCCCATGAAAGCGTTGCCACTCAAAAGAGTAGCTGTATTCTACACATGCCTATTTACATATGGAAATGGAAGGCGAGAAGAATAAACCCCACAAACCACAGAAGTGACTTACAAAATCTTCTGCTGAAAATATCGACCTGTTTTGGCTTTTTTTTTTTTCTCGTTTACTACAGTGCCTCTTCATTGGATCCACCTGCGCTCGTGCGATACATGCGCGCGCCACTTATTCATCGTCCCACAATCATACAAATTTTCTTCTTGTCACCCACAACTGTCAGGCAGTTCTCTGGATGTCCAAACAGTAGGAGAGTAAATTAAAAGACGCACCATATTTGTCCCTGGAAATGTGAAACAAGATATTGTCCAGAGCGCGGGTCGTTTCCAGCACTCCCGTGCTAAGCGGTGCCCCAGAATAGCTGTCGATGGGTAGAGCCCTTTGTCTCACCCATACTCGGCCACTTGCAATTTAAAGCAATTGGGAGCAAAATAAGCCCAACTAACCCGTGTAGATTCCTTTTTGAAAGGAAAAAGCCAAACCCAGAGGTCATTCCGTTTTCCTTTAACAGGAGAGAAAAAGCCCACCCCAAACACCGCGCCGTCTATTTTGGTTCCCTCCTTCCTTGAGCATGTCTGGGACAACCTGCGTTTGCTAATTTTTTGGTAGAGAGCTCGAACTACTATTCACATAATTGTATTCGTCTTCAATCCGAGTTTAACTCGAGATAAAGAGTGAGGGTGACCATGCCCCTGTTTCTAGTGTAATATTAGTGTTCACTGTAATATGAGATATTGCACCCATGGGAGTGGAGGAAAGTAGGAGGTGGCAGTGGTTGATGAGCAGTGACTAATTTAAATGCTTAAACGACGCCCAATAGAAGATATAAAATGTAATGTGAAATATATTTGCAACATTTCAACTAAACTAATCGGTTTAATAATCTACAATAAGCTTCATGTGCCAACTGAGACCTAATTAGTTAAAAAGAAATTACAGTATGCCCCAGTTATCTCACAAATAAAGACAGTCTAATATGGTTACTCAAATATTATGTTTGAAAGGTCCTTTTGATGTTTAAGTTTTAAATAGGGGAGACCTGGATGTCCCACTTTTTACCCTATTTAATATTTATCAGTATAGGTTCATTATTGTATAAATATGTCACATTGGAACCTGCCATTAAGTAGACATAGCATACAAAAATAATACAATAATAAAATAAAATATAAATATAAAATACAAATGCACTATTTATTTGAGCAACGTACATCACATTTAAAAAATATTTATAGGATAGTTAATATAAAAATTCTATAGCGCATGCTCTGTGTGTTGGTATTGTGAATCAATGTCTGAGCCTCTGTCTGTGGCTGACAAAAATCTCCTGTTTTTGAGGTGAATCACAATGAAGTCTTCCTCCATCTGACACGTCCCGGTCAAACCCCACACAGGGCTTTCAGTCATGGTTTCTCCAGCTTTTGAGTGTGAGCTCAGAGACAAAGCACAGAGCTCCTCCACAATAGATCCTGGTGACATAGCCGGTAGAAAAATCCATGGCATGAGAAAGCTGGCTGAACCGCAGAGCCTGTCTCATTTCCATAAGAGAAATTTCTGGATGATCCATCATGAGCGGTGAATCCATTCATGCACCTCACACAGAATTACAACATGAGATTCATCCTGTCGATTCTGAGGAAAGGCATGCTACATTCCTCAAAGCGAGTCTTCCATGACTACACAGGAAGAACTTTTATATAGCAGTTTTAAGGTGCTTTATTGGCATGACAAATATAATTTGTACATTCATGTTAACTGTTTCCAGGTGATATGCATACAGATAAAACGATGCAAAACATAAATTAAGAAAAATGACTTTTTTTTTCTTTTTTTTTTTTTTTGTCCTTTCAAAAATCAAACTTAATTAAGAAATAAAAAGCACATTAAAAAAACATCAGTTGTCAGTGATTCATAAAATGAACTCATGTCTATGTGGATTCTACAATTCTCCAGTGTTCTCTAGCACATCATATCAATAGTCAGGTCAATGCACCACTAATTATTCAACCATGCAATAAAACTAATAACATGAATATGTTGTGAGACCCTTCAGTGTTCTTGGGAGTTGGAAGATCCTAATGGTAATGGTAAGCATCTTTTTTTTGCAGTGTACAACTGACACTAATATGCTGTAATGTGCCACATATAGATATCCTTCAAGGGATGACAAAAGACATTAGCAATCAACAAACAGACTGCATAGTGTTCTCAAGATGATAAAAGTGTTTCTATTGTTTTGCATACTGGATTACAATGGAAAATCTTTCAGGCTATTATCAAAGCTATTCAACCTCTTGTTACCGCTGAGCTCAGGCCAAAAGGTCATACGCGAGGGGTGAGAGGTCAGAGAATAAAACGAAGAGCCCAAATTATATTGTTATATATGGAGATGAACCTGATGGTATTATTTCTTGCAAACTATATTACAAATATTTAATTTCAATGAATATTTTTACAGAAATAGTCTGTCTTTTGCATTTTCTTTTTTTTATGCATTTTATCCATAATTTATCAATAAAAAAATAGATCATAAAATAGTGCTGCAAGAAAACGTTTAGAAATTCTGCATTAATTGCTCAAATGTGGTCTGCCAATGCTTGCAATGGCAATAATAGACAAACACGATTTGCCTAAACTAATAACACCCAAACAGGTGTCCTGTAGTGCTTGTCAATACTGAACACATGTGACCAGCTCCTTTCAGGATACAGTAAACACCTCCCAGACTGACAGTAGGGTAATAATCCCAGTGACTAATGACTAAAACAACCAGGATTAGAGAATCTGACATGCCTTTCTGTTTATTTAGTCAAATGAGGTAGGAATCTGTTACATTTTACTAGACCTGACTGCAGTCTTGGCACACATGTCCCTGATTCACCTTGAATATCCCAAGCATAGCAAGAATCTCCACCATATAAAAGGCATGAATTGAGTGAGGTCCCTGAAAAGAGACACGGCTGAAAATGTGATGTAGTAAGCACTTTTGTAACCGCAAGGCCATCCCTCTGAGACTCATTTGTGTAGATTTTTTTAATGGCTGAGCCCTTTTGTGTCCAACTCCATTTCATCCATATACGCATGCCCAAAAATGCTTTGAGGATGTGTTGTAGTAATTAAGCAGACATAGAGACGTGCAGCTCTTTGTGTTTCTCTCGCTTGCAATCCCTCCCTAAGGAACATTTGCTATGTCCACAGTTTGAGAGCAGCACTTTACCAAGACCAGTATTTGCCAGTTCACCTTAATGACCCGCTCAGATTGTCCGCACCGCTGGGTTTTCTTTAGCAAACATTTGGGCTTTGTACTGTTGCAGTTGACATTATTAAACTCATGTCATTGATTCAGTCTCCTTAGTCAATACACCTTTCGAGACCTAACACCAACCATCCCATAAGTCTGCATTTAAAAGCAACTATCTATTATATGAAATACTATTATATTTCAGAATGATCAAATCAACATTTGAGATACTGGAAAATTCCAGTCACATCCACTGTTGAGGCAGTCATATGAGATTAGCCATTGAGCACATAGGTTTTTTTTATATGCATTTTTAAAACAAAATTATGCAATATCCACAAATGCTCATAAAAATAGGTAGATGGAAAAATAGCTAATGACACTGGGACTTCCACCTTCCACCACCTTGTTTTAACATAAGAGCGGGCACCGCCATTGTAACTAGAATGTATCAAGACTTCCGGTCTCATTCGCTTCCAGTTATTTTAGCTTTACTAAAACTGTTTGTTATGCTGCTTGATATTGCAAACTGTTACTTGTTATCATGCTATTTTAATTTATTATCGTAATCATGTTTATTTTAGTTTACAGCATTTTGTCATTCTTCTAGTTGTTTAGTGGCAAATGAATAGGAAGACGCCACACCTTCACAGAAAATAGCACTTCGGCATTGCACAATAAGGTGGATGTTACTCTGCTTTTCCATGTTTGTGGAGTGATACAAGTTTTAATAGTTCTAACTAAGAAAACAACACTATAACGATAATGATGCAGAGGAATGATATCATTTATATCACATTTTCAGAACTATAAAAATAGTGAGAGCCAATCAGAATCCATCCAGTTTTATAGAGCTTGAGCATTTTTAAAATTGAGATGACATAACAGCAACATTTGCTTAGAATAAACAGAACATTATCGTCATTGATGTGGATGCCAGTAATATAAATATTGTTACAGTTATCGCTGGTGTGACAGGGACTATAAGCATTAACCAACGTTGGCAGTAGTCCTAAATTGATGAGATATTTCCCATGATGACATATGGCAATTACTATAAATAATGATTTAATTACACATTGCAGTTTTCCGCTTTTTAAAGTGAAGCCTCTGTGAAGAGCATGACCTCTTGAAGAGCTGCCAGCTCTCCTCTCCACTGGCCTGGATAGTGGAACTGCCAGATTTTTCTCTACCAAGAGCGAGAGCTTCTTGTCATCACACTCCTAGAAATATCAGCAGATGGTCCCTCAGCAAGACCACTAGCAGTAAAAAAGGTAGCAGAATTTGTATTAAGCTAAAACAGCAGGGGAAAAGAAAAGAAGAGTATTTGCACATGCTTTTGTAGAGAAAAATTTTTTGACTGCATTGTCAGAGTCAGCCTCAAAGGGTCGTCACGTCTTTTTGAGTTTCTTTTTGAGGTAACCATTGCTAATTTTCAACCTTATCACACTAGATGCCGATTTTATTTATTTATTCATTTGTTTTTATTTTAATAGTTTTGTGTATTTGAATTTATATTTGATTTGACTTTCTCACCCAGTCAATTGAAATTTCAGTCAGGGCTCTGTTCTAAATGGACAATTTTCCACTTCATTCTGCCCATAACAGGAAGCCGGATGACGGTTTTTCGAGGCTATTACTGCACTTCATCTGCTGGGATTCATAGAATTCGTGGCTGGGGGTCTATGAGTGGGTCGTATTTTTTCTCAGTAGCACAAAGAGACAGCAGGGTAGAGACTGAGCGATGCTGTAGGTCATCATGCAGCGCTTCGTTATCGTGGACCATTCACCAAGCAAGATTCTTGCCTTAAGGTCTGTTTCTTTAATGTTGCCTCATCTACAATACTCCTTTCTTCTTGTTTTGCTCTCTTTCTCAGTAACGCACATACATGCACATGGAGACGCTCATTTAGTTTATTCATGAAAATCAAATATTTTATTTAGCTGCTGCAGAACAGAAATAGCAAATATGCGTTTTAAAATAAATGTGTTTAAAGGCACGATCTTACACCGATTTGTATAAGGTCATATAAACATATGGGCGGGGATTAATTAAATCATTAGATGCATTAAATCTATTTAATATTTATTTATTTAATGGATTCTGACTTATTTACACTGTTAAGAAGTTGTATTCTCAAGCTAAACATGGCCAAAACATAAATAAATGAGTTGGATGTATGACAGTGTATTTCTGTGCCAAATACACTCTTTCAGGATTCTAACAAGTTTCTGAAAGTTTTTTTCAGCATATGGCAGAATTCCTTGTATGGGTACTTCTCCCGGATGAGCGCGTGCGCACATCTACCAGAGTGAGAGCAAGAGCACGTCCATCAACGAGCTTTGCTCGGGTTACGGAAGCCGTCGGCAGCGCTGTCATTTTGTTTTTAGACCACAAAATCAACAATGTCACTAAAGAAGTGTGTTTTTGGTTGTGAGGGAAAGATAACCTTCTTCAGCTTCTCAAATAACCCAGTGTTAAGGAAACAGTGGATACAGTTTGTTTTTCCAGAGTAACAACGGAGTTGGTGAGATAGTGGTGGTGAGTGAAACTGCATCAAATGTATTTGTTTTGTTGGTAATCAGCACGTAAGTGCATATAATGTAAACAACACGGACGTATTTTGAATCGAAAGTTATCCAGGGATAATGCCATGATGTATTGTGTGTGTGTGTGTGTGTGTGTGTGTGTGTGTGTGTGTGTGTGCTCCTGACTCTTTAGCTCCGCCCATTGCACGCCTGCATGAGCTCGGCTGTTTTCGGAAAGAATCAGTGCACCGTATCTGTCTTTTATAAATATGATAAAACAAAAGACTCTTCGGAGATATGAATGATGCAATACTATTCTATAGGTACTCTATAAGTACTCAATTTTAACATGAGATTCTCAGAAACTGTGTGTGTAATGTTATGTGCGCTTTCATCAGATAAAGATAAGCAATACCTGCCACATATCCACATTTAACTTGGCATGATACACTTTTACCCAAGAAGGTCTATAATATCTGGCAAAAGCTATTAGTTAGCACCCCCACATTTATTTTGAATGGGATTTGCTCACAATTTTTATAATCATCAGCATGTTTTGTGTGATTGAACAAAAAGTGATTGGCATCAGAATCTCTCTTGAAACAGACACCCTTTATATGAAGCACCTTTCGTTCAGAGGAATGAGAGGCATAATGTTGCATACTGCAAAAAGAGATTCATTAGTCATTATAACCCACAAGGGCATACCACCTCTTTGCAGTCATACCGTTCATTTTATTAGCAATAACGTAACAGAATAGGAGCAACCTAACAAATGTCTCCTGGCTGCTTAAGAAACTGGTTAGCAGAATAAGAATGGATGAGATGATGAACAATGCAAGGTGCAGGACAGTGCACTTCTGCTTCAGTTCCTGGCTTCAAGTGGAGTTGTGTGCTGCCAAATAAGCTGCGCAGATGAGTAGTATTTCTGTGAGAGCAGTGGACACTGATCTGCAGGACATTCAAGCAGGGAGTAAGCTATTATTAGAGAAAGACACAGAGAGATAGAGAGAGAAAATTGGTGGAAGATAGAAAGATGATGTAGTTAGATAGAAGAGTATAGGAGGTAGGAAGTGAGTTTAAAAACTAGAATGAGAACAGGAGGAAAGAGGGTAAAAATTGAAGTGAAAAGGCTACAAGGTGTCTGGGAGATAATGGAAAATATATTTGTTGGATTTCCTGTTTCTTTTGAGTCAGCCACACACACACACACACACACACACACACACACACACACACACACACACACACACACACACACACACACACACACACACACACACACACACCTAAAGGATTATTAGGAACACATAGCAGTTGCTTCAATGCATTTAGGGGTGTGGTCCTGGTCAAGACAATCTCCTGAACTCCAAACTGAATGTCAGAATGGGAAAGAAAGGTGATTTAAGCAATTTTGAGCGTGGCATGGTTGTTGGTGCCAGACGGGCCGGGTCTGAGTATTTCACAATCTGCTCAGTTACTAGGATTTTCACGCACAACCATTTCTAGGGTTTACAAAGAATGGTGTGAAAAGGGAAAAACATCCAGTATATGGCAGCCCTGTGGGCGAAAATGCCTTGTTGATGCTAGAGGTCAGAGGAGAATGGGCCGACTGTTTCAAGCTGAAAGAAGAGCAACTTTGACTGAAATAACCACTCGTTACAACCAAGGTATGCAGCAAAACATTTGTGAAGCCACAGCACGCACAACCTTGAGGCGGATGGGCTACAACAGCAGAAGACCCCACCGGGTACCACTCATCTCCACTACAAATAGGAAAAAGACGCTACAATTTACACAAGCTCACCAAAATTGGACAGTTGAAGACTGGAAAAATGTTGCCTGGTCTGATGAGTCTCGATTTTTGTTGAGACATTCAGATGGTAGAGTCAGAGTTTGGCGTAAACAGAATGAGAACATGGATCCATCATGCCTTGTTACCACTGTGCAGGCTGGTGGTGGTGGTGTAATGGTGTGGGGGATGTTTTCTTGGCACACTTTAGGCCCTTTAGTGCAAATTGGGCATCGTATTGGGCCACGGCCTACCTGAGTATTGTTTCTGACCATGTCCATCCCTTTATGACCACCATGTACCCATTCTCTGATGGCTACTTCCAGCAATATAATGCACCATGTCAAGCTTGAATCATTTCAAATTGGTTTCTTGAACATGAAAATGAGTTCACTGTACTAAAATGGCCCCCACAGTCACCAGATCTCAACCCAATAGAGCATCTTTGGGATGTGGTGGAATGGGAGCTTCGTGCCCTGGATGTGCATCCCACAAATCTCCATCAACTGCAAGATGCTATCCTATCAATATGGGCCAACATTTCTAAAGAATGCTTTCAGCACCTTGTTGAATCAATGCCACATAGAATTAAGGCAGTTCTGAAGGCGAAAGGGGGTCAAACACAGTATTAGTATGGTGTTCCTAATAATCCTTTAGGTGAGTGTAGGTCAGATGTATTTTGCTGAGTATTGTGTGGGGAATTACATTGTGCTCTGAGTGATATGAACAAAACAAAGAAGATCAGGAAAGTTGGTAACACTTTACAATAAGGTTCATTAGTTAACATGAACTGCACTTAAAAAGCATTTATTTATTTATGTCACTGCGTTACTCAGATGAAAACCCAAGAAGTCAACTTGGCCCGAGAATGCACTGTATGCTTTTAACAGACTCAAGTCCTGCTTCACCACTGCCCCCATCTTGAAACACCCAGACCCCGACCTCCCTTTCATAGAAGTGGATGCTTCAGACTGTGGCATCGGAGCTGTACTCTCCCAGCACCACGGTTCTCCAGGTAAACCCCACCCCTGCACTTTTTTCTCCAGAAAGCTCACCCCTGCAGAAATTACAATGTAGGAAACAAGGAACTGCTGTCCATCAAATCTGCTCTAGAGGTGTGGAGACACTGGTTGGAGGGATCTAGGTGCCCATTTCAAAAACTTATAATATATCAAGAACACCAAGAGAATGAATCCACAACAGGCCAGGTGGGCACTCTTCTTTACCAGATTCAATTTCACGGTTATTTACCGTCCAGGCAGCAAGAACGGCAAAGTGGATCTCGAAGACATGACCCAGTTCATTCATCGATTCACCCCGAGCCCATTCTGTCACAGTCTGTAATCCTCGCACTCATTCGTTGGGACATTATGGAGGAGATCCATCGTGGACAACAAGAGGAAACCTCACCACCAGAATGTCCTTCCAATAGGCAGTATGTACCCCAAAACCTTAGGCAGAGGGTCTTACAGTGGGTGCACACCCCTAGGTTCCGGTCACCCAGGAATTCAAAGAACGGCAATGCTGGTACGTAACTCATTCTGGTGGTCCACTCTTCTCCATGATGTGACTGAATATGTCAAGGCCTGCCACGTCTGTGCACAAGTGAGAACTCCCCGTCAACTCCCTGCGGGGCTGCTGGAACCTCTGCCCGTCCCTCAACAACCATGGTCAAATTGGCCATAGACTTTATCACAGATCTCCCTAATTCCAATGGTTTCACTGCCATCTGTGTCATAGTTGATCGTTTTTCTAAATCATGTCGTTTAATTCCCATGAAGTTTTCCGGGTGTATGGACTCCCTGATGACATTGTCGCTGACCGGAGACCACAATTTACATCACGGTTATGGAAGGCCTTTTGTCGTCATTTAAATATCAGTGTCAGTTTAAACTCTGGATATCACCCGCAGGCCAATGGTCAAGTGGAGCAAGTAAACCAGGAGATTGGATGCTACTTGTGCTCCTATTGTAGTCATGAATGGCACCAATGGAGCACTTTCCTGCCATGGACTGAGTATGCCCAGAACTCCCTCACACGTTCATCAACTGGACTAACCCCTTTCCAGTGTGTTCTGGGTTATCAACTGCCACTGTTCCCTCGGTCTGGAGAACCATCAGAGGTACCGGTGGTGGATGACTGGATTAGGAGGAGTGAGGGGGTGGGACCGCGCCCATGTCCGGCTTCAGTGAGCCATCAGGAGACAGAAGATTCTGGCTGACTGCAGGAGGCATCCCCACCCTGATTACCAGCCTGGCCAGATGGTATTGCTTTCTACGAGGGATCTACGTCTGAGGCTACCTAGCAGGAAGCTCAGTCTAAGGTATGTAGGTCCCTTTAAGATACTTAAACAAATCAACCCGGTGACCTATAGACTAGAGCTTCCTGCTGATTATCACATCTCTCCCTCCTTCCATGCATCCCACCTGAAACCTGCACATCCTGAAACGGTAACCACTGAACCTACACCACCTCCACCATTGTAAATCAAGGGATCCCCTGTCTATCTCGTCCAGGAGATCCTAGATTCCAGAAGGAGGGCTAATCAGTTACATTACCTTGTAGATTGGGAGGGATACGGTCCTGAAGAGAGATCCTGGGTAGCAGCCACAGACATTCTGGATCCCTCACTCAGAGACTTCCACCGTGATCATCCAGACTGACCAGCACCCAGACCATAGGGACGGCCCCTTTGTCTATCGTTTGGAGATTGTTTGCTGTCTGCCTATTATGTTTCTGAACTTTGCCTGTACTTCGATCATGTCTTTGCCTGTTGTTTTGGATTGTTTGAGCTGTTCCTTGTGCTTTGGCAATAAAGTACCTCTGCAACACTCTAATCTGCCTCCAGCTATGGGTTTGTTACAGTTAATTTCAACATTTACTAATACATTAGTAATCTTGTTAACATTAGTTAATGCACTGTGACCTAACATGAACAAACCATGAACGGCTGTATTTATATTGCCTAACGTTAACAAAGTTGAATAAATACAGTAACAAATGAACTGCTCATGCGCTAACAAATGAGACCTTATTGTAAAGTGTTACCAGAAAGTTTATTGTAGTTTTCTGTTTAGATAAAAATGGATTCATGTGATCAAAGGGCCCTACAACTGAGAAGATAAGACTGAACAAAGAAATGCATGTGGTGGCTAGAGATACTGACAACATCCTCTACACACAAACACTATAACCCTCCCCCGTTGCACTGCTGAAGCTGTAATTGATCTACTGCAATAGCTGAGATAAACCATCTGATCCTCACAAAAGTTGAGATTAGGAAAACAACATATGAAAATAAAAATGGCCTTGGCAGAGGAGAAATGGTGCACTAAACAGTGGCCAAAACTAAATTTTCAAAAATGAAAATGTCCGTGTGGAGCCCATTTCAGATTTAATTAAATCTTGTGTCCTTTTAGCAAAGATAATTTTTTTTCTCTCTCTCTTTCTCTGGCTTTTATTCTACATAAGCTGAAGGCCTCTATAAACAGCAGAGCTCTCAGCCTGTTACCACCCAATTTTCATGAATACTTAATTTAGCGGCCTAATTAATAACATGCATCTGAACATTTACAGGGTAAACGGAGAGAATTGCATCCTAAATGACCTCTGCTGCCCCTTTACCACAACTCATTGATTTCTGTGTGTTTCTTTGGTGAATCTTTGTTTGTTTTAACACCTTTAGGGACATGGGGGTTGTTGCATTATTTATTGCAAATTAGATATATTTACACCCCCTTTCCCCTTCAACCTCTGTTGTTGCTTCTGCTGGAAATTTCAGTTTCACAAGTTCACACTTACATATAATTTATAGAGAGTAAATTTAAATTTTAAATTTTTAAATTTAAAATAATAAATGGATAAAACAAAAAAAAAAACAAGGAGAAAAAGTAGAGAAGGGGTGGTGGAGGGATGCTGATAAGCTGTCAACGAATGGAGGTAAGACTGCTGTATACACAGCTCTTATTGTTGATTAGCTGAGTGCTCTCCACCTGTGTTAATTATCTGACGTGCTCCTCCCGAACATTGTTAAATAAAACATCATATGGTGGTATAGATCTGAATGGATGCACTCTGCACTCTCAGGATGGATTTTTGTTGTTGTTGTGGTGTTTTTTTTGTTGTTGTTTTTTTTTAAGAGATAGAGAGGTGGTCACCCCTTTGGCCACCCCGCTCACAAGTGCTGTTTCTGTCTTTTTTTCTCCAGAATTTAGGTTATTTAGACGTAGAACCGTCTTCTTTATGACCACAACATTATGACAACTTCTTTTCGTCCCTCGGCAAACAGTAGATAAACGAACAGTTGGGTAAATACAACATAATTAAATGTGGAGATGATTAAAGCAGTCAAAACGTCAAAAACGTTGTATTTGTTATATATGCGTCACATTTATGAACATCGCCCTCATGTCAAGTCACCTTTATTTATATAGCGCTTTATAAAAATCAAAGCAGCTTTAAAACAGTTGCAAACAGTTCATTTCGGCTGTACAGCAGCTCTAAAAGATAATAGTGTCATTGTTCAGCTGAAGCCAGTTCAGTGTTGATTCAGTTCCGTTGTGAAGTTCATCATCAATTCTGTTGAGAAGTTAATCAATTATTAAATTAGTTCATTTCATCTAAGCGGTTCTGCTTTAATGTATATACTGCTACTATGCAAGCTCACAATATAAGGAACCAATTAAATTTATTTATTTTTTCCTGTAATTTAAGTCCTGTTCATTTGTACTCGAAAATAGGCGCCATTTTGTGTAAGTTGGCAGAGTACAAATGGAAATGGATCTCATTTAATTGTGCATAAAATTACAGATTTTATACTCTGGCATTTGTTTTACGTACTGCAGCTTTTATCATATTCACATAGTTGCACATGGGGATTCAAAAGATAATTTTTTCCCCCTTTGTAATGAGTTTAAGTATGAAATTAACTAATTTATTTTGGCAACTAATTGAATGTTAAACATTCAGTGTTTAATTTTTGTAGTAAATATGTTTCAAAGTTTTTGAAACATATTTACTACAATTAATTGTATTTAGTTGTGTTGTAGGCACTAAAACACTATAGTCAAACTCATTTTTTATGTATGAATAATGATTTCTGTGCCACCCCAGATTGGTTGCTGGCTCCTGCCTGGCCATGCTTATGAAAATATCTCCTGATTAAATGTTTTACATGGTTTTTACTTGTAGCTGTGGGTAAATTGAACTAAAATATGCAGTGGCACATCCATGGCTCTGGGAAATAATTTTTTTAACTGTTATCGTTTAAGAAATTGTGATTGGAACATGAAATGAATTATGTATTTGTTTGAGATTGCTTTGTGCTGCTCAATATACACTTAAAGATTACATCTAAACAAATAAGGTGATGTTTGTGTTACGGCGTGTTCAGTTTTGTGGTTTACAGATTGCTTTCTGACCCGCTGTTTGATTACAGCGTTTTTTCTCTGGGGAATATGGAGAGAGTGTGAGTTATACGATTTGAACGAGCTCTGAGGGCTTGATATCAAGCCAACCTCTCACTTTTGTCAAAACATCCTCATAATGACCTGAATTATTCAAAGCGATAAGAATCCAAGCTGTAGATATTGTAAGCCTAATGCCAGAGGACAAATGCGCTGTCAGGAGTTGGTTAAACTGTGTGCAGAATGTGGTTAAGAGGGATTCTTAGATCTCATCATGTCATCAATTTTCTGCAGCTATACAGGTATCTGAATGCAGTCTATACATCAAAAACTTGAACCTGAAACCTGAAACCTGAAATGGTTAATTGTCATCCCAATGCATGAAGGATACACGTTATAGACCGAGCCTGAAGTGTACACTTGGTCTGTTTCCGTGGCAACTGCAGCAAGCGTGAGCTCTTTGCACGACTGACCTCACGTGATTCCTAATTTATCTTCCTCACTAGAGCGGAATAAATGGGAACTGAGCCCGGAATGATGATTGCACTATGATCTGTGTCATTTACCTGTCAGCCCTGCAATCTGTGAATGGACAATACCACAGCTAGGCTTGTTTGAGATGAGCAAAATCTGTGCAGAACGGATCACTGCGGAATGCATGCCGGTTAGAAATGTGTCCGAGTGTGGGCCACCTTGCTCTGATGTCATGCTCACATGTGACTCTCGCGTCTGTATATTTATTTTATTTTTGCAAATGTCCCTTTATGGGCTCTGTATAATTCAGAGGAATTTGAAAACTTTTGTGGAATGGCACGTTTTAATTTGAGTAAAATAAGTTCTGTGCATGGTTTATTTTATTTTGAGTTTCCTATTTTATTCTGTAGAATAAATGACAAATAATCATACATCAAATGTGGAATTTGAAACCATTGTATACTTTAAAAGTTGCTGACAAGTTACAACAAGGACTAGTTATGACATTCCTAAGGGCCATTTACGCAGAACTTGCTTTTGCGGTTAAAAATGTGAGATGCAGGGCAGTGGAACAGGGGCAGCGGTGGGGGGGCAAGCAAGGTCAAGAGATGTGTTTTTTAAAAGATTAACTTGAGCACAGTGTTTTAGAATACCATGTCATGTATGAGATTCTGCAAAAGCCGCAAGTGCAACGGTCAAACACGTCCATCTAGTGCATGATCAGATAGGAATGCGTTCTGTGAACGGCCCATTGTTCTGCACACAGAAAGTTGGCAGTGTTTATACTAATTCATATATTCATGATTTGCGAGAAAACAGAATAAAATAAACCAGGCAATCTTTTCACACACACAACTTAATTTAATTTAACTTAACTCTGTAGGAGTCATGGCTCATGGCTGTTTCAGTATTTAGTGTGGCATCATCCTAGACAATCAAATGGGTGTTTGAGATATGAAAAACACTACAGCTCTGTTTTGATGACTCCCAGAGATATGCTTTTAGATGTGGAAAGACTGCATGGGAAAGTTTGTTCTTAATGTTTCTAATTTCTTATCAAGCAAAGTTAACCGTAGACCTTTTTTAAAATTATTTATAAACAACTTAACGCTATTTTTAAAACCTATTAGACATTCCAGACAGAACCTCTAACAGCTCTATATATAGCTAGCCTAACCACAACTGACAGCTTCTTAAAAACAAAATTTGCAGATTTTCCTGAAACAGCTGCCTTCAATCCTGAAGAATCAGCATTGTGTTTCTAGACATTTGGACATAGTCAGCAGAGGAACATTTGGGAGTGTTATTGTTCAATGTGTTTGATTTTTGTGGTACCATTATAGGGTCAGCATCAGCTGGAGTTAGTCAAAGTCAAAGTCAGCTTTATTGTCAATTCTGCCATACATACAGTACATACATACAGAGAATTGAAATTCTATGACTCTCAGACCCTAGGTGCCTAACAACAACAAAACAATAACAACAAGTTACAAATACCTCTTTAAATAGCAGAGTTCATCTGATCTCAAGCAGATTGTTTTGGAGTTACAATAACATCCTTGACAATTAATGCTTGTTTTCTAAATGAGCTTGTGTATTAAATGACAGAATAAAAATAAGAGGAATCTGTGGCTCATTGGAGAAGGCAGGGAGAGGATATAACATACCAACATGTAAAAATGCTGACATAGACAGTTATGACATCAGCATTCACTGAAGTGTGTGTGTGTGTGTGTGTGTGTGTGTGTGTGTGTGTGTGTGTGTGTGTGTGTGTGTGTGTGTGTGTGTGTGTGTCAGTTGATTTGATTGAGCCTTCCTGGGTTCTTTTTCCATACTATGGAGCTGTCCAAAGGTGAAAAGACATGCAATTGTTTTAATATTTCATTCTAAAGTAAGAAAAACATAAAGGGCATCAAACATGTGGCCTTAAAATGGACTTTCAGGTCCATAACATTGATCAAACACTGTCAGTCTGTCTAGACCAGTGACTCTTTGGTTGCATTGTTTCTCCAGTATGTGGCAACTTGTGGCATTGAACATTCGTTCATTCAACTGATTCATTCAAAAGCCTTGATTCATTCAGGAATGAAACCAGAGATGAGCTTTATTGTAGTGGTGTGTTTTTTTTAAAAAAAGTTATTGAATCATTCACTCAAGTGATTGATTTAAGAGTGCTTTCACACTAGCACTTTTGGTGTGCACCCGGGTTCGATTGACGTCAGAGTTCAGTTTGTTTGGATGATGTGAACGCTGTCTTCCGAACTTGGGTGTGCACTCACGAACCGTACCCGAGTCCATTTAAAAAGGTGGTCTGGGGTTCGGTTCATGTGAACTCCGGTACGGTTCGCTGCTGATGTGAACGCAATCACACTAAATCGTTCAAATATTCGTTCAAAAGCACGGATTATGTCAGGTATGAAACACTACTACTGCTGCTGCATACAAAATCGCGCATATTTTTATGAAGTACACTATGCGGGGGCATGGACAAATTAAATGCAATTCTTAATTTCCTAATTCTGTTTGGTTTTATGCATCTAAATTAGGTTTTGGTAATGTTATGTTTGTATTCTGTGTTGGGAAGGTTACTTTGGAAATGTAATAAGTAGTTTGATTACTTTTTGATTACTTTTCAAATGAGTGTTTTCAACTGTTTATAATTTTCAAACATTTATACATTTTCAAGTTTTATTTAGTATATTTAAATTATATTTCAAAACACACAATTCTAGATCATTATACTGTAGTAATAAAACATGTTTTTCTTCTTACTGATATATAAAAATATATAAAAATCTGCATACTATTCTTTTTACCACTATGTGTGTATGGAAAACATTATACCATATAAGACCTAATATTGATTTCTCTCTAACAGAAGCAAGAATAGATTCTAGTTTCATACTCACTGGCGACCCAAACAGACTCCTCCAGTGTAGCTGTCATAACATGCATGGTATTGTTTTTTTTAAATAAAGTTATATTCCACCTAAGATATTGACTCAATAACCAATTGTTGTGTAGTTAAATAGCTCTATTTTACAAGTCAAAACGAGACAAACTAATAGAGATTTGTACACTAAGTGGCGCTTAAGGTTAACATCATAGACTGTAAAAAAATATGGACGTAGTGTCTGTTGCCATCTTGGCCAGTCGATGAATTGCAGTTTTAACTTCTGTGTTGGCTTCAAGAGAGAGACCGGAAGGTTTTCGGTTAACATTCATCACAGCAGATGCTTCCTCAGGTTTGACATTTAAACTTTCGATGTCCATTGCATTTGAACAGTTGGCAAACATTATTTTGCACTGAACCGTTATATTTGTGCCCTTTTCTAATTACAGGATGAAATTATTTTTAAATTTCCAGCACTGGAATCCATTTTTCTCAGAACTCTCAGACAGGTTGTGGCCTAAAGCTTTCAGCGGCAATGTGGATTGATGTAATTGGCAGACAGGGTGCACTGCAAATTCAAACAAGAGAGCCAATCAAAAGCATTGCTTTACTAAACAGCCTTTAAATGGCAGGAGACATAGTGCACATCAAAAACAGGCAAAGCAACAAATTAATATTATTCAACATATCCTAGAGTTTAACATTTGAATTATACATTTTTTCTCAGTAATGTAACTGATTACAGATACATTTATTTTGTAATTAAATTGCTTAACGCTGTTACATGTAGCTAGTTACTCCCAAACTTTTTGTATTTACATCCCAGTTGTAGTTTCAGAGCAAGTGTTATAGGCACAGGGCTTTTCAAATGTGTAAACAGCATCTGGGAAAACAGTAAGATTTAGATTTATACAATTTAGCTGCTTATTTCACATATGGGCAATGTCTGTTCTCAATATTACTCCTCACACACACTGCTGTCTTTATGGCTTGGTTGCACTCAGCTCATTTAATGAACCAGCAGTCAAATGGATCCTGAGCTGTTGTCAGTGGTCTGTTGAGCCACAGTGGAATTGGACAATGCGTCTGAACTGACGCTGGCATGTCAATCACACCATTGTCCTATCTAATACTTCATTTCACATGCCATTTGTTGTTATCCACCAGGCATCCAAGCAGCCGATTTTTCTTCATATTTTTTAGTGTCATATCTTTTCATCTTAAGAATGATCTTACTCTGCTTGTCTCTCCCCTTTTGGTTTGACGGCCAAATATATGTGTGATGTGATTAGTAGCCTATGTTTATAAAGATGCATGTGAGTAGGTACTGTGACAGATATTTTTGGGGGGGTATGTGTGAATTTTAATGTATTTTTTGGTTGTTGTTTTTTTGGTGAGAAAACATCAAATCCTAGTTTAGCGATCGAGGTTTTACTCTGATGTCTTTTATCCATTTAATACCAATTCATTTGGTTGATTCAAAGTTCTTTGAAAGCTCTTCCTGTGTGTTAATTATCTGACAATAATGCATCTTCTCTCTACAAAGTGTTGCACTATTTATATTGCACTATTTGCAATACAGGCTTTTATGAAGAAACCTAAAACACTGGAGCTAACTACTCACCTATGTTTGAGGATTAAGATGTCTACCAGGCTTTACACAAGATCCACACAGTGACAGACACACAAATGCTCTCTATACAGTTAATCTGACTCCATATTAGTTAAGCAGTTTATACCTAAAGTTTGGATCCTTTTTTTTTTTTTTTTTTTTTGTAGATTGACGATTGAAAATGTTACATTAGGTTCTTCAGATCAATCGGCCTAATGGTTTCTGGGTTCTTTAAAGTGCCTCTTCAAAGACTGAGTCTGTGGAACACCAGACTGTAAAACTCTTTTTGGTTCATACTTTGCAAGATATTGGGCAAGGGCTTTGAGTAAGCCTGCAGGGAGATGCAGTGCCAGCTCAAGCATTACTTGAATTGCTCTACTCTGCTTATTGATTTTTTTGTGCATTTGATTTGTTTGGCAAAGATGTGAATAAAGAGCATAGAATTCAACCTATTTTAAGTTTAAGTTGTATATTTACGTTTAAGAAACATACATACAGGCAAGTAAGCTGACTTCATGAAGATTTTACCCTGTGGTGTTCAACTGGCAAAAGCTGAGATATTATGTGCATTACCTTTTAAAATTTGATTTCAGAAAGATTTTTTTCTTTGAAAGAAATTGATATGTAGTCAAGGACACATTAAACATACCTAAAGTGGCCTTATTAATGTTGGAAACATATCTCAAATAAATCCTGTTCTTTTGAGCTTTCTATTCATCAGAAAATCCTGGATTTTTTTTTAATTATTTTTCTTTATCATAGTTAAAATGATTTCTGAAAGGTGAAGTGACACTGAAGACTGGAGAAATGACTGCTGAAAATTCAGCTTTGCCATCACACATTTTAAAATATGTTAAAATATAGGTTATTTTAAATTGTAATAATATTTCATAATATTACTGTTTTTGCTGTATTTTGATTAAATAAATACAACCTTGGTAATCACTTATACATTCAATATAGCACATATCCCCAATGTTTGACTGGTGGTTTATGCAACATCCAATTAACATTGAACAAATATAGAACCTTCCCATTTATTTTGTTTTAAACCATATATTCCAGCAAAGTCTAGTCAGATTGATTCATTTTAATCATTTTACCAAGGAACTTCAGCAGGATCGGAGGATATTTGTAACAGCCTTATGCACAAGTCTTCTGTATGTTTAATTTCAAGGAAGCTACTTCTGACAGATTCTAAAAGATTCATCTGTAAAGATTCTATCATCCTTCATGGGTATTTTATACGGAGAAGTGCATGGAAATTAGTTGTTTTTTTAAATGCATTCACAGCAATCATCAAGGATTGAACAAGGCTATAAGGTTACTTGAATGGTTTGTTTCCTCCACAGACCTATTTTCAGTTTTCTCCTTAATTTAGTCTTGCTCACTCAAGTCCAGTGGCTACGGGTGCTTATCTAGAGTTGCCCCGGTGCATTGTGGGAGTGAATGTAATCCTCTATTATCAGGAAGCACAGCTGGTAATTCAGGTATAGTGCAGAAACAGATAATTTCACAGTGTGTTCTCATTTGGAATAGATTTAGCAGCAAATAGGTTGACTCAGCAGGAGAGATTTTCTATCTCAATCAGCTCAAACATAAAAGGCTCATTTTGATTTATTTTTTTAAATTCTCTTCTACCTCTTGCTCTATTTGCCTTCTCACTTATACCCTTTCATCGAGCCCAATCACGTGGAAATGCGTATCAATAATATGAGTGTGCATGTTGCTTTCATTAGTATTTCCATGAATATTTCATATATTCCATGAATTTGGGGTCCTTTATCTTTTTATAACACATCTAAGATTGGATTTCTTTCACTCCTATTTATATTTTTCTCTTATTTTGTCATCAGTGTGATTGATTAATATACTATAGTGTTGTATTCATATTTTTCTTTTTTTATCATGATTACTGATTAACGTAATGATGTTTTATTAACAAAGTTTGGGAGGAGAACGTTTAGCTAATCAACCAAATTAGCGAGAGTTCAGGTATACCAATCAGGCATAACATTATGACCACCTTCCTAATATTGTGTTGATCCCCCTTTTGCTGCCAAAACAGCTCTTACCTGTCGAGGCATGGACTCCACTAGACACCTGAAGGTGTGCTGTGGTATCTGGCACCAAGATGTTAGCAGCAGATCCTTTAAGTCCTGTAAGTTGCGAGGTGGGTCCATGGATTGGACTTGTTTGTTCAGCACATCCCACAGATGCTCGATTGGATCAGGCCCTGACTATGTGCATACGCAACAAACTGCGATGCACTGTGTATTCTGACACCTTTCTATCAGAACCAGCATTAACTTCTTAAGAAATTTGAGCTACAGTTTGAGCTACATTTTGAGCTCGTCCACATGGGTTGGCCTTCACTCCCCACGTACATCAATGAGCCTTGGCCACTCATGACCATGCATTTTGGAAATGCTCTGACCCAATCACAATTTGGCCCATGTCAAACTTGCTCAAATCCTTAAGCTTGCCCTTTTTTCCTGCTTCTAACACATCAACACATCAACTTTAAGGACAAAATGTTCACTTGCTTCCTAATAAATCCCACCCACTAACAGGTGCCATGATGAAGAGATAATCAGTGTTATTCACTTCACCTGTAAGTGGTCATAATGTTATGCCAGATTGGTGTATATATAGCCGACCTACCTCTATTCCACGACAGTTTTCCAGCATCCCTCCACCACATTAACTCCTTACTCTTAAATATTTCCTATCCTAATCAGGGATGGGGGAGTACTCTGAGTTTGGGTCCAGTAATTATTAATAATTCCCCTTTCTTATGAGACATATGGAGTATTTTAGCTATTATTCAGCAGTATCAGAACAATAATTGTCTGATGAATTGTGCCTGATTTAGACTCACCCAGATGGCCCACAGAGTTTGCATAATAACACTATAATCCTGCTGCCTGCAGTGAAGCATCTGACTTTTTCCCCCTCAACATTTCTTTAAAATCTTTAGACTATAAAAGGCCCTAAAATGCAACCTAACACATTTCACTGAAATAGATCTGCTGAGAAATCACCTGTCTCTGTAAACAGCAAGAAAACTTCTAAAAGACAGAGTTCAGAAAAATTGCTGCAGCGCACCTTTAAACCCTCAATCACGCATATTAAAATGACATATATAGGATCCATCTGAGCAAGCCTGCATGTAATTTGTGCCCTCTACAAAAAGCTGCATTTGCTGATGAAATATGTTAATTAATATTTTGAAAAGGCTTTCAGCTATGGCATTGGCATTCTTTGTAAACAGACACTGTTTAATTAGCAGAATTAATTCAATGTAGCTAAATTGTTGACAGAGGCTGTTTTCAGTAACACCACCTGCAATACTCAGCTCTTTCACCTTTAATACAAATAACATATTACTTCTGTTTACACACTGTGAATAGCATCTATGCTACTGCACATTGTGTAACCAACATGCTAATTGTTGCAAGAAATATCCACCACTATTTACACTCAGTGTAAGTAACATCTTCCTTTTTATAAATGCATTTACATTACATTTACCTTTATGCATTTGGCAGACGCTTTTATCCAAAGCGACTTACATTGCATTCATGGTACACATTTTTGTCAGTTCTTGCTTTCCCTGGGAATCAAACCCATGACCTTAGCGTTGCTAGTGCCTTGCTCTTATTGTTTGAGCTACAGGAAGGTAAATTGCCTTTAAGATTAGTCCATTCTGCAGAATTCCTCAGATGTCCCACTCACAATTAGCACAACTAATGTGAAAATTCCATGTGGACCTAAAACATGTCCTTTTCTTTCTCTGCTTTTCTGCATTTCACTTCTGCTCTAGCTTGTGTACTCTAGCTTACTTGATAAATTGCTTGCAATATTCCTCATTGGTGTGCTGCTTTTAAATGAAAGCATCTGCTTAATGCATAAATATAATGTAAATGTAATACATTAAGAGGAAAGAAATTGCAGAGTCTGCCACTGAAATATTCATCTGGGACACTGTATACAATAACAGCTGATAATTAACACAAATTTATGCCATGTTGCTGTAGGGAAAAAAGAAGGTCTCTGAAGGTTTGAAGCATTATTGAAATCCACGATGGACCCAAAGAATAGAATGTCAAGGACTTGACAGCACAGCCCTCTCCCTACTTAGACAGGACTACACTGCAGGGTTACTATACCTGCATGTCTGTCCAATTACATTTCAGCTAAGACGCAGAAGAGTGATCCCAGTACTTCAAAACGCTAGACTCACTGGTAGCCTCAGGAAATCCAGGGTGAAGGAACAGTGGGTTTTAAAATTTGTGAACTACTGCACACCGCTGGGAAGCTATAAGATGGCCTAAACGTTTGATAGACACAAGTGTAAAAATGACATTGTGTTTTTTACGCATTATAGAATGGTAAAGTGTCTTGCCCAGGAGATGAATTTAAAAGGAACGTAACAAAGCAAAAGGAAGGTAAACACCAAGGTCAAGGTCTTCATTCAATCTTGTGCGATAACGACTTACTCAGGGTTGTGCAAAGCAAGGGCAGAGAACTGCACACTTGCCTTCATGAATACCAAGTGTATTCGAAGCACTTTTCGTCCTAATATTGTCCTCAAGGAGTACAAGGAGTCTTTTTTCACATACAGTAAATAT
Source organism: Paracanthobrama guichenoti (assembly GCA_018749465.1). Taxonomy (NCBI): domain Eukaryota; kingdom Metazoa; phylum Chordata; class Actinopteri; order Cypriniformes; family Gobionidae; genus Paracanthobrama; species Paracanthobrama guichenoti. The sequence goes on from CM031950.1 coordinate 11,529,291, forward strand.
AAATTATTGATGCATTTATAAGGTACAGTAATATAATGTTCTGCTTTTGATTTAATTTTTTTTTTTAAATAAAGCAGATTATGAATTTATTTACAAAATTATTAATAACAAGATTAATGTAAGAAATGTTGTTCCTTTGCCTCATTTTGGCCAAATTTAAGTAGATTCTCCTTCTGTTTGAAGTAATGTTTGTTCAAACAGCAGCTGGAACTCTGGAATTCTGTTTCCATGCCCACTGACCTTTTCATGCTCTTGGTTATCTGAAAATTATAAATCAGTATTCAGGTTTCGGTCTTAGACTCCATCCTGGTCTTGAGACGGGAACTATGATGCTGATATGTGTGCAGCACCAACAATACCAAAAGCTTATCTCCATAAATCTGAAATGTTGTGGGTGTCTGGCTGACGTGAATCACAGATAACTTTCTCCTTTTGGTTACGCAGAGGTCTACAAACATTTAGCAAAAGTTGTAAGCTGATGATGCTGTGTGTATGACTATAAAGCTTGTTGGCTGCTTATACTCAGTTGTGTCCACCCTAATTCCCCTCTGGGTCCAATTATGGGTCAGACAGCACACAGAGGAGCCTCTTGATTGAAGGGCAGGAGTAAATGGGCAATCAGTGCAAGAAAGAATGAAAGCATGGGAAGATCCTCTTTCAGATGATGGAATCACTGTACTGAACTTAATATTGATCTAATGTATTTAGTATGGCAAAAATACTGCTATATATAGTATGGTAAAGATACTGCAAATATCTAAGGGAATCCAAGGAGATTATATTATATTATTTGTATGTTGCACAGACACACAATTAGCTGTGACTGTAGCAATTTGTTATAATTATAAATATGAACAGATGTTTCATGATGTGTTGTTTACATCCAAGAAAAGTCTAAACTTGAATATAGTCATAAACATGATGAAAGAAGTGTGAAGCTGAGATTATGTAAGATACAGGACTGAAGCATTTCTTGCACAGATGGCTGTTAAATTTTTTAACATGCATGTCCTAGAACAGTGCAGGAGAAAACAGTCCACGAGAGGTTCTATAGGATTTAACATGACGTATTTCACAGCTTTTTACCTGCTGTAGGCTAGTTGGTTTTAGATGTTTTAAGTGGGTAAGAGCATTTAATGAAATGGTCAATCAGGTCATGATCACACTCTTGACCTCCAGTAATCAGGAACACTGCAGCATTTAAAGGACCCATGAACACTCAATCACTGCCACTTTAACCATCTGACTCTGCACTATTTCCCTTTACATTTGTCATCTTGTATGACCACACGTTTGACAGAATAAACCCTGATACTGATTAGTATTCTGGCTAAGAACCAGACACTTAGACAGGAAGAGACTGACTGACTGTTATGTAAAACAAACAATCACAGTTTGTTTTGTTTTGATATTCTGTTTAGATGGATCTAAAATATATTATCATAATAGGTCAGTGTGAAAAATAGTTAAATGAAAAATGTACAGAGAAAACATCCGTTTTATTTAAGGAATCTTATGAAGTGGCAAGAATTATCATGCCCATTCAAATAGAGGCAAGTGAATTTTAAATTAAATTATTTGAATATTTCATATGTAACAGATGTAGGCCAGTAAGAGCTGTGCATTTAACCTCTGTCCCCTGGCCTCAAGAGGCACTCTAGCAACTCTAGCTGCGGTCTTTAGCCTCCTTGTTAGCATGAACGCCTCCCACACCGGAGACCATAATTCGAATCCCACTCGGACGGGTCGAGTAGGACCAGTTGTATTTGGTGCCGTGACCTGGATGGGAGTGAGGTTTAGGGGGGTGGGTGTAATGGACATAGGCCAGTAAGAGCTGTGTAAACCTCACTCCCCTGGTCTCAAAAGACGCTAACAACTGAGGCTAGCGGCTGCAGTCTTTAGCGTCATTGTTAGCATGTCCGCCTCCCACACCAGAGACCACGGTTCGAATGCCGCTCAGAGCGGGTCGAGTAGGACCAGTTATATTTTGTGCCATGACCCAGATGGGAGTGAGGTTTAGGGCGTGAGTGTAATGGACGTAGGCCAGTAAGAACTGTGCGTATAAACCCCACTCCCCTGGTCTCAAGAGGCGTACTAATGACTTATGCTAGCAGCTGCAGTTTTCAGCATTCTTGTTAGCATGCCTGTCTCCCACACCGGAGACCATGGTTTGAATCCCACTCAGAGCGGGTCGAGTAGGACCAGTTATATTTGGATCCGTGACCCGGATGGGATTGAGGTTTAGGGGGGTGAGTGTAACGGACGTAGGTCAGTAAGAGCGGTGCGTGTAAACCTCACTACCCTGGCCTCAAGAGGCTTGCTAACGACTGATGCTAGTGCTACTCTGTCTTTAGCGTTCTTGTTAGTGCGCCTGCCTCCCACACTGGAGAGCTCGGTTTGAATCCCGCCCGATCAAAACAATCAAAAACTCTTTTTTGTTTTAGAATATATTAACACTTTATTGTGAGTGCAATAATGAATAATCGGCTGCGGCCCGGAGGCTGCTCCAAACTTCATTTCGTTATACTGTACTTGTACATGTGTAATGACAAATAAACTTCAACTTCATAAGTACCTTCCATTACATGTTGCCATATGAATAAGAACTACATACATTACAGTTTAAAAGTTAATTTTTTTAAACAAATCAGAAAAGGCAAAAATGCAGAAATGTATATCAGAAATAAGAATGGATTATTTCATTCATTAGCTCAGCAAACAAAGTAAAATATTTTTCTGCTTACAAAAATTTAGTTTACTTGTTGCTAGGTTTATCCAACAAAACTGTGAATATCTTTTAAAGATTTAAAATTGTAGACATGTCGATTTGAATTCTATTGGTTTTTGAGAGCAAGATGCATCAGGTTTCAGTTAATGTACAGCAAGAGACTATAAGGTTTGCAATCAGCACACTTGAATAATGTCAGACCGACATGCCCGAGAGACCAAGATGCTTCTTTCAGTCTGCCATCTATCAACATCAGAATTGATTGACTTTAAGGGGCATTTCAGTCTGCCTGGCTAAACAGAGTGTTGCAAAATGATGAAGCCCCCTCTGGGATGGTCCTCTTGCATTTAGTACATGACATTTGTGCTTTGTGTGAGTGTGTTTGAGAGTCTGTTGAAACCTGCATTTGACACAATTGTGCATCCATATGTGAAGTGTTTTCCTCTCCCAAGCGCCGGACACCCTCTTCCCATTCACGACCTGCTGTGCGAACAAGACTGCTAGTGCAGCAGCGACAATGCCTGTCTCTGTCATTCATTCAAGTTCAACGCCTCTGAAATTAGACCTCCAGAAATTGCATCAGAGCCCAGCGCATAAAAACATGGGTAGTCATTATTTGATTAATTATAAATGCGCCACTGCCTAAAAATAAAGTAGTCAATAATTCACAGTGATTCAGTACAAATTCAATATCAGATTTCATCTCCCGGCAGTGCAGTCAATAACTGCCATGCACGCTCAGGTGCATTATCTCCTGTTTTATTCAAAGAATCTGATGAAGGGCCAAGAAGCATCATGCCCAATCATACTGAGGAAAGTTGGATTTTAAATTAAACATAGGATTTGAACCTTTCATGATTCAGTTGTAATTCAGATACGGCTTTTTTATTTAGAAAAATTTTGTTTTCGAATATATTAATACTTCATTATGAGTGCAATATGTACATTTTTAAATCTGTTTTACATTTTAATATATTTTACAATGTAATTTATTAACCCTTTTAACGCACCTCGGTCTTTAGTGACCTGGGACATCATTCATAACCCTCCTCCTCATTCATTTTTTTAAAGTTAGACATCAACCTTTTTCCTTCATTATAAACCACATAACAAGAAATATTTTATAAAATTATAAAAGATTGCCTGTTTTCCTATTCATTTTTTGTAAAAACTGTGTAGGGTCGCTAACGACCCGAGGTGTGTAACAGTGTAAGTATAGTTTTTCTGCACAGCAATGTACATTTTTGATAACTGAATAAGGGAAATTCACCTTTATTCCACAAGGTGGCAATGTCTGATGCACAACGATGAAGTGACTATTCACTCATAGTTACTGCAGGCAGAAAACAAAAGAATAGGAAGTATCATCAGCAAAACTTATAATGGCTCAGTGATTTACTGCAGGGCAAGTGCTGAGCGCAATCAAATATTAGTGTCACTGTCACTTGATGGTGGATCTGGTGAAGAAGCTAACAGCGATCAAAATATTGATTTTGACAATTATAGTTTTGTGAATATGTTTGAGATATGAGCCATGATTGTGAATATGAGCCAGATGCTGAATGTACTGGGAAATGAGCCCTGACGATGACAGTGATGATGGTATAAAACATCTGCTCACACTGAACCCTTCCAAGCTCCAAAAAGTAACAAAATATGTTTTATTTTATTCTTCTGTTACTCTGATATCAGGAGAGTTTTATATTATCGCAACAGGTAGAGATCCATCTATGTTAGATATAGATCCGGGTCGCTAAAGACCCAAATATGCAATAATGACTGGCGAAACATTCATGCATTTAAGGCATGCATTTGTGGTAAAGCTGAATTTTCAGCATCATTACTCCAGTCTTCAGAAATCATTATAATATGATGATTTCGTGCTCAAGAGACATTTCTTCTTATTATCAATGATTATTATCAATGTCAAACAGCTGTTCTGCCTTATATTTTTGTGTAACCCATAGCTAATAATTTTTTTCCAGAAATCTTTGATGAATTGAAAGAACAGCATTTATTTGTAATATAAATCTTTTCTAACAATGTAAAATTCTTTATTGTCCAAAGTAAAAAAAAAAAAAAAAAAAGTCTTACTGGCCCCAAACTTTTGAACAGTGTAGGGTAGATTAATATAAAGTCTCAAAAAATACTCACAGTTCAGTGAGGGTGTGAACTGTGAATTCTGAATGAGTCTTATTCACATGGCTTACTTATAAGCTATAGTTCCAGGATGTACTTGAATCTTTTTATTAAAAAGAAGGTTTACATTAACTGCAGTCTGGCTGATTTGGTGCTTGTATAGCTAGTGAACCAGCATAGCCATGCAAATCTTGATTGTTTATAGCCCATAAAATATGGTGAAGTTGGTCAGCAAGTATGTTGTTGTTGTTTTTTTTTGTTTTTTTGTTTTTTTGTTTTTTTCTGAAGAAGCTGGTTGAAGTCATACAGTGCTGCTCTTTTTCAGTAGGGTTGGACTATGGAGGGTGTGCAGAATACAGTGAAGAAACAAAAAGCAGTGCTATTACACAACTGTGCTTCAGGCCTTCAGGTCTGGATGCTACCTTTAACAGTTTTTAATGTGCTGAGAGATGCCCATTGCTTCACTTCAGTAATATGTGACCTTTATGCCTTATTTGCATAGTGTTTACATGCTGGGGTTACATTATGTTGTTTTCCTGAAGGTGACCCCCTACACCTGTCTAACAGAATAAAAATATGTGTTTGTTTTTAACATATCAACTAGCATAAAGGTCAAAGCTGTGCTTGGTGTTTTTCTTTAATGGAACAGGCTCCATGGCTCCAGCTGATTTGTGATTTTGTAATGCTAATGGTTCTGTCTGGAGGCTATGAGTACATGGCAATTTATATGAAACGAAATGAAAACATGTTCCACACCATTTGTTTCTGCACTCAGTCAGCAACGACTCAGCACCTCTGCCTCAGGTCGGATTTGATGTGCGAAAACCACGGTAGAGAGAGTGCATTCCTTAGTGATAACCCTTGGTGATGTCATGGGTTCCCAGCCAGTGTTTGTCAAGTACTCCCTCTTGAGTACACACAGTTGTGTGACGCTTTAATCTCTCACTGGGTGTGATAAGACAAGCGCTCATCTGTTCCCAGGCTTTGCGTAGTATTTCTCATCTCAACAGCTGTCGTGTTGACACTGCTTTCTGCAGCAATAGGCCAGTCAAAATGCACTGTAGCAGAACATCGACTGTGACTGCTCTTCTAAGAAAGAGTTTTATAGGCAGCTGATCTTTTTTTTTTATTGATGATGCAATTCCTCAATGTTACAAACATTTTCAGAATAGAGTCGTATCACTGTTAAATGTATCTGGCAAGGAGCGCTACATGGAGAAAGAAAACCGTTAGCATTCCTGTTCTTTTTCATGATGCAGTAATGCATGACTTCCCAGCAGCGTATTTTCTTTCTTTTTTTTTTTTACTTTTTGTGATGTGCAGGTTTCCTATCTTGTTACACACGACCATGAGCAAATCAAGGTTTTCTTAGAATACAGCGTATGGGTTATTTGTAAGATTTTTTTCCAGTATTTCTACACTGACATTTTAGAAAACTCTTGAGTAAAGACTCAACAAACAAAACAATTTTATCACAACATTTTACAAGATATTTTAGCATTAATAGATTAATTATAATTCAGTCATTTGGCTTTGACAAAAGCAATTATGACCACTGACAGGTGAAGTGAATAACACTAATTATCTCTACATCACGGCACCTGTTAGTGGGTGGGATATATTAGGCCATGTGGTCCAATCAAGCAGACGAGCTACTGTAGCTAAAATTGCTCAAAAAGTTAAATCTGGTTCTGATAGAAAGGTGTTAGAATACACAGTGCATCGCAGTCTGTTGTGTATGGGGCTGACACACCAATAAGGCATAAGTTCAGCATGGGCACCCTGACTGGACTGTATGCACATATTGAAAAAATACTCTAAATAGCTTGTCAAGTAATCAATTGAATCTGGCTCATATTGTAAAGCAGGACTGGCATTCTGATGAAACTGACTTTTTCTTGCAGTGTTTTTATGGAGTGCAGTGTGCTGTTGTCTCCACCCATCAGCAGACAAAGCCGTGTTCTTCAGTGAACATTGGCTCAAGTTATACCTTTCACTTTACGTTTTCTTTTTTGCACTGTCATTTTTATGTTATTTTTATTGCATGAGGTTCTGACACTAGTCTTGCAGACTTATAGTGCCCTGGGCCTCATAAAATGGTAATAAGAACACGGCTTTGTCTGCTGATGGGTGGAGACAACAGCACACTGCACTCCATAAAAACACTGCAAGAAAAAGTCAATTTCATCAGAATAGTGTGAGATGTGAAAACTGAGTAGATTTAATTTAATTAACTGTCATTCTCTATGTTGTGCTGCAGGGGTACTCACTCTAAAGCACAAATGACTGGTCTAGCACCTCTCTTAGGTTTACGCCTGACCTACTAAAACAGAAAAAATTATCTCCTCTGAAGCCTGTCTGAAACTGCGTCAAAAAGACACATTTTCATAATGGTGTAATTATTCTTACATTTAGTGTATATTTAGACTAGGTAGTAGATGTTCAGTATTCAGTGGGGTTGTTCCTCCACCCCTGCAGTGAAGTCTTGGGTGTAGTACTGCATGCTTTCACACTTCGAGGCAGAGTGTAGGAAAGCAGTTTCTAGCCTCAGCCTCCTCTGGAGGAAAGGAAGTTATTTATAACTCACACATGACAAAACACCAGAACAAAGAGTATTATGGTGTGACCTGAAAGATATTTTTTACTGGATGGGATGACACTGAAGATGAAAAGGTTTGGAAAAAATCGTAGAGAACAATGATGGATAAAAGTATGTATATACAGGGTCAACAGGGGTCTTTGGATGAAATATGAGACCTGGCCAATCTCTCATCTTGTTTTTCAACTCGTTTTTGTTATTGAGAATTGAAATTAAGTGCAGGAATATTGGCAGTTTGTGGAGAGCCAATTGAACAGGATTTATTGCACATGGCAGGTGTGTTCAGTTATGGTGCACTCAAGCTTGAATTTTTATCAGTATGTGCATTCCCTGGTAGTCATGACCGTGTTGTTTCCCTAACCATGTTCTTCCATTCGAGGTACAGGGTCACATAGGTTTGCGTTTACTCATTTTGCACAGTGGGGTTGTGTTTACTGAGAAAGCATGAAGATCTGAGCGGTGTGATAATGTGTTTTTCAGTCTCGCTCCTAGCGACCCCCCAGCACCTAGCACATTTTTGGTGTCTCATTAATCTGACACCCAATTCAGGTTATGGAGCTCTCTACAATTGAGCGGGTCAGGTAAGGGAGACATCCAAAATGTGAATTTATTCGGAGGCACTGCAGGAGCAAGAATGAGAAACACAAAACATGCTTTTAAATGCAACCCAATTTTTTATTTTATTTTTATAAATTATAGAAAGTTCAAAAGAACCGCATTTAATCCATCCATCCATGCTGAATAAAAATATTAATTTCTTTAAAATAAAACTTGTACTGACTTTTGGACAGTAGTGTGTATGATAAGTAAGTTGCATAATTATTGTAAGGTAAAAGTGGCAAAAATCACTAAATTTGGTTACTTCAGTATTTCAGTCACTGACCCACTTTCCACAAGTTTACTTTTTACTGAAAACTGTCACATTTGTATCACTCTAAAGCTCCTTTAGAACAAAACTGCACTGGCTGTCTATTTAAAAAAAAAATGTATATGAGTATATTGGTGTATTGTATATTTATATACAGTAGTGCAATTCAGATTCTAGAAATCTAGACGCACCCTAGCGGCCGCAAATCTAATTTACCGCGAGTGTAGTCTAGCAACTCTCGGTACACCTGCGAGCTGGAAAAACCAAACTCTGGTCAGGCCAATCACATCGTGTATAGAGTCGGTGGGTGGGCTTAACATAATGACGGCAGAGTGCGGCGGTTCCGCGTGCTACTTGAAAACAAAGAAGCTGGCGAACAGCGGTCTTTTGAAACGGCTTTGGCCGCGACTCTGGGAGGCTTGTTGTTAAACTTTTCTTTTGAGAAAAGAACAAAGAACGGTACTGAAGTCATTCTTAAGAAAGGAAGATGTGTTCGGAGTTTTGCCGACCGGATACGGCGAAAGTTTAATCTATCAACTAGCTCCTCTTCACCTTCATCGTTGCTCTGGTTGGTTGTAGCGCTATCATATTGCGTGCAGAGGAAGTTTGAAAGACAGCCGTTTATCCCGCCCCTCGGATTGAGCCCTGCCAACGGTGAGTTCCCAGACCCAACATCTTGATGTGGGTCTGGCTTGTCAGGCTACAATTCAGATGTATCGCTTCGACTGGTATTTTGTTATTTGATTTGTCTATCATTTAATTATTCACTAAATTGTCAAAATGTTCAAATGTACATGGACTATTTAGTATTTTTATTTACTATTTAAAAAAAATATTTATTTTAAATATACAATTTAGAGGTAAATGCTCTTCAGGAGGGCATCTTCCCAAATTTTCCCGATATACAGAATTATTGGTACCCTTGTGAAAATAAATCTGCATTGTTTATCCTTTTATTTTTCATTAAAAAAAGAAAAAAAAAGAAATCTAACCTTTCATTGAAGCAAAACTAATTGAGGAGTCACATTATGAAATAAATGTTTTTTCTCTAATACACGTTGGCATAATTATTTGTACTCTTACAAATTCTTTTGAGTAAAATATATCTGCAGTATATTCCCCTTCATATTTATATTTTCATTAAATTATCCAGTCATGACTTATATAATATAAATATGAGCTAGCCAAAAAAACACACAAAAAATCTAATAATAGCCTATAGTTCTAATGTGCAGCAAAAGATTGTTGAGCTTCACAAAATTGAAAGTGTTTGTAAGAAAATAGCTAAACATTGAAAATCCCCACCACCAGGGCTATAATTAAGAAGTTTCAATCTGCAGGGAATATTATGAATCTGCATGAAAGAGTACGCGTGTCTATATTATTTAATTACTTAATGCTTGGCGAGGAGGAGAGTTTAAGTGGCAAAAGACTCTCCAAGGATCACATCTGGAAAATTGCATAAAATAGTTTAGTCTTGGGGTCCGAAAGCATAAAAAAAACAGCACCTACATCACCACAAGTTGTTTGGGAGGGTTTCAAGAAAAAACATCCAGCATATTCATGTGCCATGTGTACGATTAAATATAATACTGGATCATTGAAATGAAAAACATTGTCATAATGATATAACCCCCCTCCATATTTTAGGGTAGCAAGTGAGCAGGAACTGCTATTTGCAAAGGTACCAGATTCTGTTTTTGCTATTCTTCTAGTCCTAACGATTGTGCATTTGGTCACAGCTCCTGTGTGTTTATGCTCCATCTGACTGTTAATGGAGACAAAAGCCAGCATGTTGCCAAATAATCACATTAAGTGAGATCACACCCATCTGCAGGCTTGTATCAGAGAAGAGGAACCCTACCAATATACAGCACAGACCTGAGGATTTAGGGGTTCATTGAATCCATTAAGAGCCCCACATAATCCTCTGGCGACATGTCTCACTGGAACTACACTCAACTTCAGTACATGTTTAATACATTTTTTGAGGCCAGTCCAAGAACACACTTTGGAGAACCATTGCCTTGGTAACCTGCATAATGCCCAAAATGCTAATCCCACATTGTTGTAGATTGTCTTGCTGGACTGGACGGGACACCATCATCTAGAGTTTCGTGCCAGAGCTTTGTATTCACAGAGTTCACAGAGTTAATCAAATATAGCCTTTCTGAGTGCACTTCTTTTAAAAGGGAACCGGTTTATATAGCCCATGTCAACACTGGTGAGTGAAACATCTCATTGTTTCCTCATTTGGTTAAGCTGCTGCTGAGCACTGATGTTAAGCTGCATGCAGACTAAACAAGGCCTTGATGGTTAAAGTGGAACCAAACAACATTGTTTTATTGTGGGCGTACAGTAGGTGGGCGTGCTGTTGGTTGACACATGCAGCTCAAATCATATATCACACCATATGAGGGTGGTTACTTAAAGAGTTTGCAGCCTTGTGTGGGAGGCGTCATATTTATCTTACTGTAGTTTTAATTCAGTCCCTTTCATCAGTTCACATAATGAACTAGAGAGAGACAATAAAAGCAGCAGTGCTGGAAATATGCATCTAAAAATAGCAAACTCATCATGTGTCTCAGGTGCAGTTTCATCTCATGTAATGCTGAGAGTGACACAATAATCCGTGCTGATTTTGTCACAAATATGCAAGTAAATGGCAAAAGGAATGGCTGTTGTTATAACGCTGTTGTCAAAAATGTATTTATTATTTTATTTAAAATGATTTTGTCAAATTAATTTGTCGCATTTAATTTTAAAGCTGCTGTCCTTACCTTAGCCCAATTCACAACGGTAAGCTAATAATGTGTTATAATTTGAGTGGTACTGGTGGATTTCCGCTGGAAATGCAAGCATGTCTTTGCATCATTACGTCACGTCTGTACCTATACATAAAGAAGGCGTGGTAGTGAGCTGTTGGAAGAGCCAACATACCAACAACTGCAGATGGCCAACACCATTCAGTAGGACGATTGAACTGCAGTAGCCTTAAGAGGGCAGCACTCAGACGTTTTTACACTATATATTGTAGAATTAAAACACTTTATACCCAAATGTCAAAACATTTACTCGAATCAATGAACAGCACTAATAAAGCCCCAGTCTTGCAGATCATTAACTAAAAAAAAGTTGTTCTAGGGTTTAGTTACCCTTTAACAATTTGAGAACAAAGTATAACAATAATAATATGCACAGTTCGATGTGATATGAGCCAAGCGATCATTAGATTTAAATAACCGTTGGAAGCACAATGTATTGTAATACTTGGTCAATTTGAATGTTGGTCAAAGTGGCTGATGTTTGTTCAGATGACATTTTGCAGGGAAAATTCTTATTTTGGTCATACTTCAAAGACGTAGAATCTGTGATTCCGAACAGTATACACACCGTTGCGGTGAAAGAATGACAGCCACACAAACTCCTCAAAACATTAGATTCATCCGCACTGAGGAGCCGTGCCGATGCACAACCCACGTAAAGATAATCACGCAAATAACTGCAATTGCAGGTTTCAAACAGAGATGGCGACAAAGAGGCAAAACTTACGGACTGCAGCTTTAAATTATTAAACATTTGTTAATTGAAATATTTTTATATATATCATTTTTTAATTGTTTAATTTATTAATTTTAGAAAATTGGTGAAAAATCATGACTTATAAGAAAACACACACAAAGACTACTAGCAACACTACAAAGCAAGATATTTTTGCACTTTATAAATATTTTTGCAAATGTCTGCACTTATGCAAGCAGTAAATCTATGGAAAATATCTGACCTTCTGCTGTCTCCAGAACCTGGACTGCCAAACAGCACTTATGTGCATGGACCACTGTAAAACGGTCCAAACAGCCAATATCAACTGAGAAAAAGACTGGAACAGAAAGCGGAGGAGAATTGGACACAGTTCAGCCTGTAAAACTGCCATCAGTATTACTCACACATCACATATTTTCAGAGGATTTTCTGCAAAAACTTGCCCAATGCCATGAGGGAATATCTGTCAGCCACTTTTTAGGTCCCAAAGGCAAAAAGAGAAAAGTTATATATATTTTTTTTCCCTATATAGCTAATAAAATAACATAATGGTCTATTAATCTTGATACCACTAGACAGATTCTGGCACCTGTTCAGGTAAGACCAAACAAATGACGAATACGACTGCATTGCTTCTGTCAGCAACAAATTCTCATAAGCACTACAAATATGTAACCATTTCCATTTTGTGCACTGAAACGGAAGCATGCACAATTGTTACCAATAAAGAACCTTTATTTTTAAAATGCATATTCTAATTTTGTCCAATTGTAGATTTATCTTATGACTGGGTGCAAGAACATTTTTAGTTAGTATTTTGAGAATTAAACTTTGTTTAAAAATCCTAAAAATTCTCAAGGACTTGTGATTTGCATCATTGCACACAACAAATTGAAGTCATTTATTAGGAGCAGCTGAAACTTTATTCTTTCTGCACAAAGACAACAGATGGTCCACAATTTATCACTCTTTTTCTTCAAATTCCCTTCCCCCTCTAACCAGACAAACAGATGTTCATGCCTGACTTCCTGAACTACTATATGTGCAAAATTATTCTGCTGATGAGAGCATGCAATCATATTTGATAAGGTCCAATGACCAAACCGTGTTACAGAATGTGTTAAAATCCTTAAAATGCAAAGCACCCACATTTGAACTCAAAGCTTCAAAATATAAATTCTGGCCCTGTAGCAAAGCAAGTATGGAAGCATTTTTTCTAGGCAATACTTTATTCCCAGCCTGTCTTGTGTGTGACACCAACATTCCACATGCAATTAATTATTGTGGAAATGAAATGGGAGAAATAAATACGGACTGTCTAGCATCTCTAGTGGTTACTCTTGTCTATCCATTTTCATTTAGAGGAACAATGAAGTGTTCAATTGCTGCGTTATGTTTTCCCAATACACACCATCATCCATCCATATCTTTTTCATCACATTAATTCCGATCTGCCTTTCTGATTAGTGTCATTCATCTAATTGTCAAGAGCAGCTTGTTCAAATCTCACATGTAAATAAATTCAATTGATTGTCTTATATAGTAATAACCAAGCATCTGGAGTTTATCATATAGTTCCCTGCTCATGATGCCAATCAGAGAAAAAGCAATCTTTCTTTATGGCTTATTTTACTATAACATTCCTGCATCATTTTCTTAACCAGTATTTTTGGATAATTTATTCAGTCTGTCTGGTCTGACTTTCCAGCTGGTCTTAATTAGATAAATGCAAGTTAAGTTGAAAAATGTCATATTGTAGATTTATGATAATTGCTAAAAGAAAAAAAAAAAATCTGTGACCTTTATGCTGAAGAACAGATTTTCTTTCTCTAGTTCACGTTGGCCACAATTATTGGCAACATTCTTTTCCCAAGATAACAGCTCTGAGTCTGTAATGCCCAATGAGTTTGGAGAACACCTGACAAGAGACCATTCCTTCATACAGAAGCTCTCCAGATCCTTGTAACAAAAGGTCCACTGGTGGCAAGTTGCAGAACCCAAGTGCAGCTTTTATTAACAATACAAAGCAATAAAAGACCTGCCATAAACATACTTGGCTTGCAATAAACAGACTTGGCTCTCATCTACCAATGGGTTACAACAACAAGGACACATGGCAAACATGAGGGCTTAAATACACAAGGACTAATGACTGAACAAGGGACACCTGTGAACACTGATTGCACAATGAACCAATGACATAACACAAGAACATATGAGGGCATGGGAATCACATGACAAGACCAGGAAGTGCGTGGCAGTGAACATGGCGAAATAAGAAACATGATAGTGAACATGATAAACTGAGAAATGTGACAGTGAACATAACCCCAAAACACTGTGACAATCCTTCAGATTCCCAGATCCATGCTTCTTCTCTTCAGTTCACGCTCATTTTCTGGGTTCAGGTCAGGGAACTGGGACGGCCTTGACAGAAGCTTCATTTTGTGCTCAGTGACCCATTTTTGTGTTGCTTTTGATATTTGTCCTGATAGAAAGTACAGCCACGGCTTATTATAAAATTTCTAGCAGAGGCCATCAGGTTTTTATTTTTATTTATTTTATTTTTATTTTTATTTTTTTTATCTGTTGGTATTTGCTAGAATCCATGATACCATGTATCTGAACAAGATGTCCAGGACCTCCAGCAAAAAAAAAAAAAAAAAAAAAAAAAAAAGGCACACAACATCGAAGATCCAGTAATATATTTAACAGTGGCATGGGGTACTTTTTTATCTCTGTTTGCACCAAACCCATCTGGTGGGTTTGCTGACAAAAAGCTCTTTTTATAGTTTCATCTGACCATAGAACCAAGTTCCATTTGAAGTTCCAGTTATATGACAACTGAATATGCTGGAGTTTTTGGAGTTGAGTGAGGAGGATTTTTCTTGAAACCCTTCCCAAACAACTTGTGGTGATGTAGGTGCTGTTAGATATTTTTTGAGGCTTTCTGAACCCAAGACTCAACTAATCTCTGCAATTCTCCAGCTGTGATCTTTGGAGAGTCGTTGGCCACTCAAACTGCATTAGGACGATATAGACATGTTCTCTTCCAGGCAGATTCGTAACATCTTTAGTTTATTAGAACTAATTATTGCCCTGATGGTGGAAATGGGGATTGCAATGCTTTAACAATTTCACAATTTCATGCTCCTAGTTAGCTGGAGGCCTGTTGCATGAAGCTAGCTGAACAAACTCTGAGTTTCAGAGTAGGTTTAGAGTTGAAACATCCAGATAAATCCAGTCTGGTTTAGATCAAGTTCAGCAGTCTCTCAAAGTTTGGTATAAACATTCTCTGTCAACTCAGGTTTAATCCAGAGTTTGCGATTAACTCTGAAGCGCGTCCACCTGAAAGTGTGACATGTGACAAACAGCCAATCACAGTGTCCGTTTGATTCACTTCTCGCAAGAGAGATGGTGCAATTCACTTCTCTTCTGAAGACTGCGAGATCGTTTTGAAAATTAAGATTAAGATGTGTTTTATATCATTAATATAGATATTAATATAACTAAATTTGTTTCAGTTATATAATATACAATATTATATATTAATTCTAAAGAATTAGAATAAAAAATAAATTAAAAACAAGTTTAAATGTTAATGCAATTCAAATATATTTATTATTTATTTTATTGTCATCTTCATCACACATGGATCTGTATTCAATTAATTAGCATCAAACAAACAATATAATCCTTATGTTCAGTGAATAAAGATTACTTATTAAACTAAGACATTGAAAAAATTATTGCATAACCACCAAATAGGTGGCGATGTGCACTAAGTAGGTTATGTAACTCGCCATTAAACAAAAGAAGAAGAGGAAGTACAATGTTCTTTGTTAGCTTCTGTTTCCATGGTGAATCATCGATTCGTCGCTCTGTTGAGAACACAGAGTCTTCCTCGAGTAAACCTCGAGTTTGGGTTAATCAACCAAGAGTTCAAGGTAAATGTGATGGTAAGTTAACCTTGCTTTCTGGAATAAAGCAAGCGAAAGTTTGAGAAGGCAGCTGAAAGAATATCTGACTATATTAATGCATGATGTGAATCAAAGAAATATGCCTAATAATTATAGGTTCACAAAGAGCTCAAATGAATACACGTTGTTTAAAAGGATTATGAGTGCATATATTATATTTATATTAATATTTGGCTACTTGTCAATTAATATGTATAATTATATAAATATATTATATGAATTAAAGGTAATTATAATTCATATAATATAAATATAATAAATTAATTAGCACCAAAAGATGAGAAATTTTGTCTCTAAAGTTTTTCACTATAATATGCTTTAATTTGGAATGAGAGATACATTTGTGGCTTTATTGCATCTTAATTTGCAGCTGATTGGTCCAGTTTGGGTTTGCAATCTCTAACCCAGAATAAAACCTGCTCCAGAGCAGGTTAGCCAGTTACCGTGGCGATGGATACTGCTAAAAACCAATCCACCTTCTTGAGCCCGAAAAAACAGAGTTTGCTCAAACTAATCTCGAACTTACCTGAGTAGCAACTGAAACCAGCTTTGTGCAACAGATAAAAAATTTCAATATGAGTGGGAATATACTTCAGAGATATTTTACTCATAAGAATTTCTAGGGGTGCCAATAATTGTGGCCAACATGCATTGGAGAAAAACATTAATTTCATAATGAGATTTCTTTCATTTGGTTTACTTCAATGAAAGGTTAGAATTTTTTAAATATTTTAATGAAAGATCAAAAGGATATGCAGATTTATTTTCACAGCCGCCTTTGCTCATATTTACCAAGGGTGCCAATATTAGTGGAGAGCACTGTGTTATATGTCTATATCTGTATAATATGTAAAAAGGATATTGTATAATAATAATAATCCTCATCATCATTATTATTATTAATCATCTTTGGCATATGGGCCAATGAGCCACATCGATTTAAATGTCCAATAACATGGGTCTCTGATGAGTTCCCTTCAGTCTGAGTCTGTTCACTGACTTTAAATCAGCTGCACCTGTCTCATTAGGAATGGCAAACCGTGACAGCTGTCTGCTCATAGTTTGCTCAAACATGGCTAAGCGCTGGACCTAATGAGGGGCTGTAAATGCTCTAGCTCAGACTCATTGACAGAGCTCTGTCTTCCTCCAGTCTCTCATCTGTAAATAATACACTTACTCTGAATCACAATGATAGTAGAATCAGGCCTGGAGAAACTGATGTACAGCGTGTGGCATACGATTCACCCGTTCTGTAGACAACTGATAGCCTTCATCTGGTGCTGAGACAATGACTGGTGCACAATTCTTTTTGTATTATTGAAATAATCTTGCACCACCAGACACATAAAATCTGCTCCACATTGCAGCTTATTCTAGCCAAGAATCGACAGACAAGTGATGATCTGACACATAAAGCGACCAATCACAGTTCAATAAAGCACTAGCCCTACAACATGTCTATGTGACATTAAAGTAAGCAACATGCTGTAGGCTAACTATGGCATCACCTCATAGAGAGAGAAGGGTATTCCTGCACAACCAGAGGCTGCAGTTTCAGGACCGCAGTAATAGGACCCTAGTTTTTGTGACAGCGCCACCTACCGAATTGGATCACCAAAACACTAATTTAAGATGGACGACATGGACACCGATCAGACTGTGGGTACCGATATTAATTAAAATAAATTAAATTAATTAATTAAACTTAAAAAGATGTTGATGTGAGATGTGTAAGTTTTACCTGTAGCTTACTGTATTAGTGAGAAAACTTGCTTAATACTCATTGTTTTACCATATTTGTAGAATTGTGGTAAAAGACACGGTAAATGAAGAAAATTGTAAAAAAATAAAAATAACTATAGTTTCACATGATTTATATGTATAATTAGAGGCAGTTTAGCCTAGACTATAACATAATCTAAAAGTATTTTATCTTTTCATGGTTTATAGTTCTTGTGGAAGATTACTTTACATGATCAAATTTAATGCATATATCAATAAAAAGGTGTGTAAAATACAAAATGGTATTTTGAATGTCTATTATATCTAATGTATATTATAAGTGATGAAGACCTAAATATATAATTTAAGTTATTTCTTATAAATATGTGACTGTGGTATTTATGTCTATGTCTTTCTTGACTAGATGCTCGTTATTTTTCTCGCTTCAACCGGTCTATTGAACAGTATTGAACCTGCTGTCTGGACGTGCGGCTTGTTGGGGAACGGTGGTATGGGAAAATAATGACCCTTGTTGCTCCTCGTTCCATGCACTCTTGGAGGAAATGAGGTGGGTTTTTGATCGTTCGGTGGCAGACTATCAGATCTCCATCAAGGCAAGCACTCCGTCTCAGATTACATGATCCAGTTCCGCACCTTGGCCGCTGAGTGCCAATGGAACGAGGAGGCGCAGTGGGACAGATTCTTGCATGGGCTGGGATGGCTGACCATGTCCAACATGAGATTTATACATTGGACCTTCCTAAGAGCTTGAATGGACTAATGGAACTAGCTCTACGTGTCGACTTGAGGTTAGAACAGCGTGAGCAGCGCTCCCATTCCAGAGGACAGCCCGAGCCACTGGAATTCATCACAAAAGACATGGTCAGCCCACCTAGCGATCTCGAGCCCATTCAGGTGGGTAGAGCTTGGCTTTCCTGGGAGGAGAGGGAACGTCGGAGAGCTGGGGGACTCTGTCTTTACTGCAGCGCGGCGGGGCATTTCCTCAATCGCTGCCCGTCAAGATCAAGCCCAACAGTAGAGAGGAGGCTACTGTCGGGTGGAGCAGCATTGGGGAAATCCTTGTCTGCGACTCTCCTTCCGGGAAGATTGCAATGGGCAACTAGATCACACGACTGTCAGGTCATGGTGGATTCCAGAGTGGAGGGTAACTTTATGGATTATTCCCTAGCCATTCACCTCCGGATCCCCATCACTTCACTCCACAAACCCATTGCAGTTCACGCACTCAATGGTCAGACACTACCCACCATCACACACACCACGGATCCTATCACGTTGACGTATCGGGTAACCACACTGAGACACTGGATTTCCTTATCACTGACACTCCCATCAATCCCATTGTTCTTGGGCACCCCTGGTTGATCAAGCACAACCCCAGGGTTGACTGGGGACACGGCTCCGTTTCTATCTGGAGTAATCAGTGCTATGCCTCTAGTTCTGTGTTTCAGGAGGAGACGGTAGATTTGTCTAACGTGCCCAAGGAGTACCTCAACCTGAAGGAAGTGTTCAGTATGTCCTGGGCTGCTTCTCTTCCTCCTAATCGTCCTTATGACTGTGCAAGTTATATTCACTTTCTAACCCAGAAAGGGAGGCCATGGAGAAATGCATTTCTGATTAGCTAGCTTCCGAGTTCATCCGCCCTTCCTCTTCTCCAGCGTGGGCGGAGTTCTTTTTTGTGCCATTTGATGCATCCTTTGCCGTTGATGTCTTCAGCCTTCGAGAGGTTGCAGGGAGCATCAATCTTCACAAAATTGGATTTACGCAATGCTTATCATTTGGTCCACATAAGGGAGGGGGATGAATGGAAGACTGCATTTAATACTCCCAGGGGCCATTTTGAATATTTAGTTATGCCTTTCAGGCTGTCGAACTCCCCTGCTGTCTTCCAAGCACTAGTCAATGACTTGCTGAGAGACATGGTAGATCAGTTCATTTGTCTACCTGGATGACATACTGATACTTCTTCTTCTCTCCAGGAACACGTTCAGCACGTCAGACTAGTGCTCCAGAGGTTGCTAGCAAATGGGCTTTTTGTCAAGGCGGAGAAATGCGTGTTTCATGCACAGTCAGTTCCATTCCTGGGCTACATTGTGTCATCTGAGGGAATGCGCATGGATCCCGACGAGGTTAAGGCTGTGGTGAATTGGCCAAGTCCAGATTCCCGTAAGGCCCTGCAGAAGTTTCTGGGGTTCGCCAATTTCTACCGACGTTTCATTCGTAATTTCAGCCAACTAGCCGCACCTCTGACAGCGTTGACCTCCCCCAGAACGACATTCAGGTGGTCTGGTGTAGCTGAGGCTACATTTTCCAAACTAAAGACACGCTTTGTTTTGGCTCCCTTTCTTGTTGCCCCTGATCAATCACGTCAGTTCGTGGTGGAGGTGGACGTGTCAGAGGTGGGGGTAGGTGCGGTTCTTTCCCAACGCTCTTCCTCGGATGCATCCATGCGTGTTTTTCTCCCATTGCTTATCGCCAGCCGAATGCAATTACGACATTGGTAACAAGGAATTGTTGGTGGTCAAGCTTGCACTGGAGGAATGGCGTCACTGGTTAGAAGGATCAGGGTTCAACATCAGATCTGCTAAAAGACTCAACTCTAGGCAGGCTCGGTGGGCTTTTTTTTTTCGGACATTTCGATTTTTCTCTTTTGTATCGCCCGGGTTCTAAGAACATCAAGCCCGATGCTTTGTCTCGTGTTTTTGACCGTTCTGAGCGCCCGTCTACTCCTGAGTGTATTTTTCCAGAGCGACTCATTATCTCCACACTCACATGGGAGATCGAATCGAAGGTCGAGACAGCCTTAGAAGGGGTAACGCCTCCGCCTGGCGGTCCACCGAGTCGTTTATTTGTGCCTGAGGGAGTTCGGTCCGACGTCATACGATGGGGCCCTGGTTCCAATGTAGCTTGTCATCCAGGAGTTAATAGAACCAAGTTTTTGATTAAGCAACGGTTCTGGTGGCCTGGTATGTCTCGCGACATCTGGGAGTTTGTTTTGGCGTGTTCGGTTTGTGCCGTGGGTAAGACTTCCAATCGCTCCCCAGATGGATTACTCCAACTACTGTCTGTTCCTTTGTGACCCTGGTCACACATCGCTCTAGATTTTATTATCGCCTCCGGCCCCCCCCCGGGGCAAGACGGTCGTTTTGACCATGGTGGACAGGTTCTCGAAAATGGTTCATTTTATTCCCTTGCCCAAATTACCTTCTGCCAAGGATACAGCGGCGACTGTCGTAGATCACGTCTTTTGTTTACATGGCCTTCCGACGGACGTGGTTTCTGACAGGGGGCACCAATTCATATCCAAATTTTGGCAAGAATTTTGCAAATTACTGGGGGCAACGGTTAGTCTGTCCTCAGGTTTCCATCCCCAGAGCAATGGTCAAACCGAACGGGCCAATCAGGATCTTGAGAGAGTGTTGCGGCGTTTGGTCTCTAAGAACCCTTCCTCCTGGAGTCAGCAAATTTCTTGGGTTGAGTACGCACGTAACTTGTTACCAGTGTTGGCTACGGGCCTATCTCCGTTTAAGTGTAGTCTAGGTTACCAGCCACCAATTTTTCCCAGTCTGGAATCCGAGGTCACGGTTCCCTCCGCTCACGCTTTCGTCCAGAGGTGTCATCACACATGGAGCAGAGCCTGCGAGACTCTGTTCCAGGTGGGAAGACGCACCAAGGCCCAAGCCGATCGCCACCGGTCTAAGCCTCCCGTTTACGTCGTGGGTCAAAAGGTGTGGCTTTCATCCAAGAACATTCCTCTGCGTTCCGTGAGTAATAAACTGGCTCCCAAATTGATTGGTCCGTTCACTGGTCACCAAGATCATTAGTCTGGTGACAGTCCGCCTCAAACTGCCTCCCATGTACAGGAGGATTCACCCTGCATTCCATTTTTCCAAATTAAAACCTGTCTTTCATTCCCATATTAATCCGCCTGCCCTGGTTCCTCCCCCGCCACGCCTCGTAGATGGGGAACCAACATATACGGTCAGTCGTATTCTGCACTCGAGACGAAGGGGACGCAGATTCCAGTACTTGGTGGACTGGGAGGGTTACGGTCCGGAGGAGAGAAGTTGGGTTCCTGCTAGGGACACACTGGACCACTCCCTTATTGATGATTACAATCAACAGGTAGGTCCTCCTGGGGTATTGTCACGGTTCTTGAATACACCGTCTCACCTTCTCTGTGTGTGTGGTTGTGTTGGAGGCATGGTTTACGATTGCTGATCACTCTGATCACTTCCACCTGCTGCACTCATCACCTGGGCTATTTATACGTTTGTCTCACCCAGCCTTGTTGTCAGATTGTTGCAGTTTGTCCGGTGGTTCCTGTCTGTTCATGGGTTCCTGGTCTTGGCTCTTCTTTCCGGATTCTACGATTCCGCCGGTTCGGTGTGCCCATTGCATCCCTGCGTTGCTGTGCTGAGTGGCTGTCTCATCTGCTGTTCCTTGTCTGCTCGGACCTCCCCCCGGTGGGCGTGGTTTTCACATTATGACGCATGTCGCTCTGTCTCTATCCTATCTAATGAGAAACATTCATCATTGTATAATTTTTACACTGAACTTTGTAATATTCCAGCTAATCAGTTATTTATTTAGCAGTGTATCTGTTAATTTGGATCAGTAAAATAAAGCTATTTCCCTGAGGAATTGCAATTAGATTAGTCATTGAATAAACTCAAGACTACTTTACACAAGAGATTATACAGTAAATGTCACCACTCTAGTGTTAAAGATTAAAGGTCATCTGCTATAGCTAAATAAATGCAATGATTCAGTTATGCTACCCCAATTAACTCTCACATAAAAGATATCAGCCTCACATATCCTGTAATTAGATTCAAGCAATTGTTTTTAATAAACATTCGATAAATGTTCAGCCTCCTGCAAGCTTTGTCTGATGTCGTGAGATTATTTACAGATGGTACAAGGCTACACACAGCAGTTAAGGATTTCTACTCAATAAGTGAATTACTACAATTACATGGCGAGCAGCAGAGAGAACTGCTACCATTAAACTGTCAAGTCAGATAAGTGAGAAGTAACAACGTTTGATTTCCAGCAGAGGGAGGTGAAATACCAAACTCATTCAATCACTGTCATCCAAAGATGGTTGCTGATCATTCAGTCTTTTTCCAATTCATGCAGTAGAATTAAGTGAAACTGATTTTCTTTAAATGTTGCTTTAAGAATTGTGGTGTAAACTGATAAAGGTTTTCATCCTCCTAAAATCGTGTGTTCTTTATTAAATGAAGTAAAATGGGGCCTCTCTCGCTCTCTCTCTCTCTCACCCTCTCTCTCTCTGCTCAAATATGTCAAAGTTCTCTTCAGATGGAACCGATAAATTCACTGTCCTCCATTTTCAAAGATTTTCTCAGACGTTCTATATTTCATCTTTTGCTGTAGAGTCAAAGGTCACAGATTAGCTGTAAAATTGCTTCCACATCCTTCACTCTTCACTAAAATGTCTGTTGAGCACTGAAATGAAGAGCAGTGAGTTCACACAGCAAAAGAGCAGTAGGATAATGGTGCAGAAAGGTTGCCTGAACATATGCTGAGTTGAAGATATATGCTGAGCTCAGTGGCCTGCAGGTTGACAGGCAGTCTTCCTCTGTATTTAATGTCACCGCGAGGGCCAGAGTGTCACGGTAAATGCCATTCTGATGTTCTATTTCTCTTCACATGTCCACTTTCTAAAAGGAATATGACACACTCTCCCCTTTAGTTGGATTAACTGAGCTGATCTAATGACAAATGAGGTTACAGAGAGAACATAGTCAGCAATTAGAGACCATTACACTCTCAGGCACACATGCATTTATGTTTTATTTATTTATTTTTGCATTATTGTTCATTTTGTTCGGAAAAGCACTTGAAGGGTTGACATTGTCAATAGTATACATTCATATTACTTATTAAGAATGAATACAGGATGATTGGATATTATTGTTAATAGAATTTTAAGTTAAGATACATTTTATTCAAGCTAAAAATCGCTTCATTTAGGGATAGTTCACTCAAAAATGAAAATTGTGTGATTATTTGCTCACCCTCACGTCATTCTTTCTTCTATGGAGCATAAAAGAAAATATTTTAAGAAATGTTTTTTTGTCCATACAATACCAACATTCTTCAAAATCTTTTTGTGTTCCGCAGAAGAAAGAAAGTCATACAGGTTTAGAACAACATAAGGATGAATAATTAATGACTTTGTGTGAACCATCCCTTCAACTAATTCAAATTATTAGAAATATATAATTACATTTTTGCATTAATTCTTTCATGCTTTCATATGTTTTTAAAATAAATTATAGGCTATGTGGTACAATCATCTGATATAAGTGTAAAACAAAAGTACTGCTTATTGCTTATATTAATTTAAAATATTCATTTTGCCCAGGTCCGGGTATAATCCTGTCTCCTGCACTTTCGATGAGGTCCTGTGAGGCAGTACGATCATTGGGAGTTTAATCACAGGGTTTTTAGTGAATGATACATCCAAAATAACCTGCAACATAAAGATAATAGAAACGATAGAAACTTGGTAACACTTTATTTTAGAGTTCAATTCTCACTCACATGCATATTACTAGGATATTGGCTGTTTATTAGTACTTAAAAAGCACATATTGATGCCTTATTCTGCATGACCTTATTCTACATCCCTTAATCCAACCCAATACCTAAACCTAAACACTACAAAAACTACTTTACTAACTATTAATAAGCAGAAAATTAAGTAATAAGCACAGTTTATTGAGGCAAAAATCTTAGGTAATAGTGAATAATAGCAATCTAAATCATACGTATTTGAGGAGTTGGTCAGTATGACGGTCGTATGATTTTGTACGAATGACCTCCCCCTAACCCCACCCCTAAAACCTACCCATCACTGCAGTATAGACAAATCGTACAAATTCATACGAATTAGCCACCTCGTACAAATAACGAATTGGTCATGAACACTTGCTTGAGTGACATTGTCTTTTAGTTCCATGACCTTCTAGAGGTCTTGTTTTCGGGTACCTACCTTCAGTCTATACTCTACTTTAAGGATTCTGCAGTTCTGGATGCTGGTGCTGATTTCCGAGGGAAGGGCTAATACTTTCATCAGATTCTGTCTGGTGGAGGACACTAAAGGCTCTCCCTTCTCCTTCAGTATCTGTGTGGTATGAACGGCTCTCTGGCCTCCAGCAAAGAAGCTCTGCTTCTGGTAGATAATGTACTTTGGCACAACTTTTCGAGTTGAGCTGTTAACAATTTCACCATTAACAACTAGCCCTTCACCTGTTTGAGAAATAAATACTGCATTATAGCTTGTCAAATGAATCAAAGTTAGATTTTTTAAAGTTTTGAAGTTGATAGATCCATTAATTTACCAAAATGCAGATTATATTGCTTGGGTTACCTTGCAGGTAGCCTGTCTTTGGCAAGAAAATATCCATTGAGATGTTTCCAGAGGCAAAAAATATGACATTTTTGTCTTTACTGCCATGTTGAGGTGCCTGCAGAGGATGAACGTTTTAGAGCTTGTTAGGTAATTACTATCCATAAAGTAAGTTAATTCTGCTAATCAGTTCATGTTAATCTCACCATTACAGAGTAATTTTCTTTTTCTGTATTTCAGGCTTTTTACTTTTAAAATGGTTGTCATTGAATTCTATTATTATTGTTTTACATTTGTCTGCATTATGTTTCATGCATTAAATGAGGCTTTGATTATTATATCAGGCCCGACTAATGATTTTGATCATACCATTAGTGTTGACTGATCATAATCAGCTCTGGCAACAAAGGTGAACTTTATTTCAGTTTTGCACGCAGCACGCAAAGACCTGCTTAACTTGGCCAGAAGTCGGTAGTGGATTTTACCATGAGCCCCTTTGAAAGATGATGGCAGCCCCCTGAGAGAAGAGACATTTTGCGTGAATGACCAACGGTCTTCAGAGAGAAAAACTTGCATCATGATAGATCAATATTTCAGCATATACAGGATATAGCACATTGAAGTATTGACTACATTGCAGAAAAGTAACTGAGACTGTTTCAAAGGAAGATTGAGTTTCTCTCAGGAATCAATAATGTATATACTGTCGATTTGTAAATCACATCTATCAACCAGACTGTATGTTCGGTGACTTACTGGTAGGGAAGCTGAAAGGCAAAAGAGAAGACATGTCTACCGGCCACTAGAACAACAGAGCCTATAGCAAAAAAAAAGGTACACACAGACACAGACACAGTCACAGTATATTAGTGCTTTGTGTAAGTAAATATATGAAATATATTGATATATGCATAATATATTATATAATATAACAATCCAGTCCTTTTTTGTCTCTGTGGTGCAGTATATGTCTATGCATAAAATGCAAAGATTGTTTTTGCACAGATGAGTGTGTATACAGCATATGTATCATCAGATATTACCATCTGCTTTATCCTCCGGTAAGACAGACAAGACAGTTTGAGAGAAATACTTCTCTTTATCCCAGTACGTCACATTCTCTTCCCCATGTGTCTCAGTCCATGCCACATCAGCCTTGCCTTTTGCCTTGACAGTGAGAGCTTTGATCTTGGTTTCCTTTGTCACCTCAACAATAACCCTGCCTGCCAAAGTATCCCCATTGCTGAAGGTGTTGTGATCATTTAAGGCATCATACTCAATGGCGAAGTTCCGGATTGTCATCTCTAGAAAGAGCAGGTCAAGTCTGAAATTGTAAGCGTATCTGTAGGAGTTGTAATAATCCCTTCTGTTTTCTTTATCTGTTTTCTAAAAATACACCTGTTGGCATCTCTCTGACAGAGCGCTCTCCAAACTGGCTCAGCTGGTTTCACCTTGAGAAGGCACACCTCTTGTATAGCATGTAAACCGAAAGTCAACCACATGATAAAATGGAAGAGCTGTATGTATTTCTATGGTGTCAGAGACCAAAGAGTCTATTGGGAAAATCTGTTTTTAGAGCATGGTAGCATAAACAGTGGTCTTGTGAGGGAGCAAACATATAGAAGAGCTTGTGAACAACGGTCCCTTTGCTCTTGCTGCACCTGCTCCACAAACCTGAGCTTTAATCAGTGCAGTTCATCGTGGATGTGTGTTTTGTGATTGAAGAGAATTTTAACCACAATCACCATCTATTGTTTGATAAGTGCTCTTATTTATTTGAACATATGCGTTAACAAAATGCGGTGGTGGATGAAGCAATTGTGATGACAGTGAGTGAATTTTGTTTAAGTGCTGAATGGAAGTGGGAGGAAATTTCTACAGGATTTCTAAGTGCTGTATTTTGGTGTAACTCCTTTTCTCCTCTTTTCAAGCACATGATGCATATATGAGGGAAATGACATAATGAAGTTAATAATGATGGGATGACTTTGAATAAGCTTTTTCTTAGTCACTACATCTTGCTGTTATAAAACTTTTTCTTAATCTGTTTCTTAGGAAGGCCAGTCCTATATTTTTAAATAGCTTTCATGTTTAATCACTAGGAATATGTGCAAATCAGTCACAAGACTCATGCCATCTCACTAATGTATGGAAAAGGAACCTGTCTTATCCACACTGATAATATCAGTGTTATAGTGTCTGAAGCTGTATGCAAGAAGGGCGATATTTGATTCTATAGATTTTCTGAAAATAGCCAAACATACTCACTGTCTGTAACATGATTCTAAGCTGATATAGTCATAGGTTTTCAAGGGCAGAGTCATTGTCCAATATATGTTTCACATCCAGCTTTTCATTAAATACAAATTAGAATTAGTAGCTGACCTGATTCCCAATTTTGTTATTAAATTCTATATATTATTTAAGCATGATGATTTGTTGAAATATATAAGGTTTTTAGTATGTTTTTAGGATGTTTTAGTTAATGAGAGAACATTAATGAATTCATGTCATAATGTCAGCATACACTATATTGCCAAAAGTATTAGGACACCCCTCCAAATCATTGAATTAAGGTGTTCCAATCACTTCCATGGCCACAGGTGTATAAAATCAAGCACCTAGGCATGCAGACTGCTTCTGCAAACATTTGTTAAAGAACAGGTTGCTCTTAGGAGCTCAGTGAATTCAAGAGCGGTACCGCGATAGGTTGCCACCTGTGCAAGAAGTCCATTCTTGAGATTTCCTCACTACTAAATATTCCATGGTCAACTGTTAGTGGTATTATAACAAAGTGGGAACAACAGCAACTCAGCCACAAAGTGGTAGGCCACGTAAAATCACAGAGCAGGGTTAGCACATGCTGAGGTGTCAACAGCTACAGACCTCCAAACTTTGTATGGCCTTCAGATTAGCTCAAGAACATAGGGCTTCATGGAATGGGTTTCCATGGCTGAGCAGCTGCATCCAAGTCTTACATCACCAAGTGCAATGCAAAGCGTCGGATGCAGTGGTGTAAAACACGCCGCCACTGGACTCTAGAGCAGTGGAGATGTGTTCTCTGGAGTGACGAATCACGCTTCTCTGTCTGGCAATCTGATGGACAAGTCTGGGTTTGGCGGTTGCCAGGGAGTGGTACTTGCCTGACTGCATTGTGCCAAGTGTAAAGTTTGGTGGAGAGGGGATTATGGTGTGGGATTGTTTTTTAGGGGTTGGGCTTGGCCTATTAGTTCCAGAGAAAGAAACTCTTAATGCTTCAGCATACCAAGACATTTTGGACAATTTCATGCTCCCAACTTTGTGGGAACAGTTTGGGGATGGCCTCTTCCAGTTCCAACATGACTGCGCACCAGTGCACAAAGCAAGGTCCATAAAGACATGGATGAGCGAGTTTGGTGTGGAGGAACTTGACTGGCCTGCACAGAGTCCTGACCTCAACCCGATAGAATACCTCTGGGATGAATTAGAGCGGAGACTGTGAGCCAGGCCTTCTCGTCCAACATCAGTGCCTGACCTCACAAATGCGCTTCTAGAAGAGTGGTCAAAAATTCCCATAAACACACTCCTAAGCCTTGTGGAAAGCCTCCCCAGAAGAGTAGAAGCTGTTATAGCTGCACAGGGTGGGCCAACTCCATATTAAACCCTACGGATTAACAATGGAATGTCATTTAAGTTCATGTGCATGTAAAGGCAGGCATCCAAAAACTTTTGACAATATAGTGTATCATGCAAGAAGAGTTATCTAAGCACTGCTCCAGCATTGCTTATAACCTATTACATTTTTTTCTTCAGCAAGCGCCTTTATTTACTTGTACTCCCATGTGACTGATGCAGTGCTACTGTTCTCATCTACAGTTTTTCTAATTAAGGACTGCAGTCTAATCTTCAATGGCCTCCAGTAGGGCATAAGAGAAAAACCACTGACCCACATGAGTGCCAGGAAAGGATTTTTTTCACTCTTATCTAACTCAGTTGGGTCAGCAAGCATGAACGAGGTAAAAATGTGCTGTTCTAGTTGAAGCTCCAATAATTTATTCAGGCTTAAGCTTGAATAAACATCACTGCATCAGAGCCGATTCAATGAAGCTGAAAGCTAAATGTTCTGTAAAGATACTTTTGGATGCTTTTGAGGCATTGGAAACAAATACAAAAAATAAATATCCATCCTCCTGGATTTCAGGTGTGTCCTGCTGTGAATTGAAGGTGCAGTCAGTAACTTTAACAGCAAAAAGTTTATATACCATGTGCAACATAGTGAGAAAAATAGAAGTGTTTTTGAGGTATTTAAACTCACTAGTTTTTGGACTAAATATCTGGAGAAAAAAATACACTCTAAAGTCTAAACGCTCTCTGTTGGTAAAGGAGTAGTTTATAACACATTTGGCCTAGAGTTTTTCAGTCTGACAAAAAAAGATGCCCCTTCGGCCATTATGCCTCTGTGATTGTCAAACAAGCATCGTGTAAAATTATGAGCTTACGGCCAAGCTGTCCACACAGCAGATCAATAGTACAGTGCAGTGTATTTATAGAGAAGATGTCAGGCTTAAAAGGCACAGTCAGACAGAACCAGGGGAGCAGAGAGACCAGCAATCAAGCCAGTCTATAAATTGCTATGAGGTATAAAGCATAAAAGGAGAAAATTAAATAATTTGTTTTGTAATTAAATTGATTTAGATTTAGATTTAATAAACACACACACACACAAGTTTGAAAAATGGATTTAGCACACTTCTATTAACCATCTTATTGGAAGGACTATTGGAAGCTTTGACATAATGAATAACACTACTTACAGTTTCTGTGATCACATCATCTGCCACACATTTGAGGTCACAGCTGTTGGTTTTATCAAGCACCTCTACCGGGATTTCTAATACTCACATATACAGAAACACGCACATGTGCCTATATGATGTATGAATCCTGATGTATTTAAAAAAATGTATTGATGTTATGCATTTTAAAGTCATCCTGTCTGACTGTGTCTCTATCATGTCAGCTTTGTGACCGATTTAACGTTTGAAAGATGTGATAAGTTAGTGTGTGTATGTGTTGTATTCTTTTTATATTTTGTATTTCTTGCAAAAGATAGACATGTTTTTTCCTGTTATGCTTCAATATTAAACGACTGAATTTATTAAGATGCTAATTATTTTACTCTATAGGCTACACTGCATTGATTTACTTTGTGATAGCAAGCAAAAAACATGACTGTACATTTTTCTTGAAGTTTACCTTAAAAAGAAATTGTTTCAATAAATGTTTTGGTTTGTGTCTCCTTGATTACAGTAATGAGTTGTCCACAGAGTTTACAGAGATACACAGTGCCCTCTACAGGTAGATCCATGCATTACTCTTTATGAAATAAAGAAAAATCAAACTAAAGGGCCTATTAATGTAAACAGATTTTTAGACAGTGTAATTTAGTTGCTGGAAACCACCTTTGTATCCTGACACACAGGTATAGGGTGAAGACTACATTTTTGGACAGTAATGTTATGTTGATCCAGGAACGTCTTACTTGACAAAATCAGAAAGAAGGTTAAAGAGCTGGCTATCTGGTACATTTATCACAACCTGGAGCTGAACACGCTCAAAGCAGTGGAGATGATTGTGGACTTCTGGAGGAACACTCCAGCACTCCCCCTACTTACCACCATGAACAGCACTGTGGCAGTGGATTCATTCAGGTTCTTGGGCACTACCATCTCTCAAAACCTGAAATGTGATACACATAAGCTCCATTGAAAAGGGTTGTAATTCCTTCACCAGCTATGGAAGTTCATCCTGCCACAAGAGCTTCTTCTGCGTTTCTACTCTGCAGTCACAGAGTCGGTCCTCTGAACTTCTGTAACTGTCTGGTTTGGCTCGAATACCAAATCAGACCTCAGAAGACTACAGAGGATAGTCCGATCTGCTGAGAGAATCGTCGTTACATCCCTTCCCACTCTCCAAGAACTGTACTCATCCAGAGTGACTAAAAGGGCTGGCAAAATCACTCTGGACCCTTCACTTCCAGGCCACTGTTGGAGTACCAGAACAACCAGGCACAAGAAAAGTTTCTTTCCTCAGGCCATCTACCTCATGAACAATTAAATGTCCCCACTGGACAATAAACGTGCACTGACAGAGCACTATTTATACTCATATTTGTTTAGCATACCATATCTCTTATTCACATTCCCTTGCATTATAACATAGTTTTATACAGAACATATATTGTATACTGTGTATTTTTTATATATATTTATTTTTAATCACATATTTTATTATTTTTATTATCTGTCTTGTCTGTGCACTAGAAGCCTCTGTCACCAAGATAAATTCCTTGTATGTGTAAACACGTGGCAATAAAGCTCTTTCTGATTTTGATTAAAATCAAAAACTGCATAATGACTTCGATTATGACTGATTTCTTTACTATTTCTATTTCTATTTCTAATATTTTAACCTTTGAGTTAAGTTAGGTGCCACTGTCTGTTTTTGGAACTTTTTGTGTTAAAAAAATGATTTTTTACAGCCTGAAAATTGATTATTCAGTTTTCAACCATGTAAAAATCACCCTCAATGGATTACATGGTCCTGGAGTTCCCTATTTTTTTTTTTTTTTAAAGATGATTAACACTTGCAGGAAAAGACTGTGAGACTCCGGGATATGTGCCTGCCCGGATGTGGGAGGTTCATTGTATTGTGTTGCATGTGGAAAACTAGTAATTTACCTGGATTATGACTGTTATCCTGCTGTCATTCTTGCCTGCTGTTATCACACTTGTCAGTTTTGAAATGCTAAAACGCCACCTTCCCACCTTCTCCTTTTATAGTTTCATCTGACCGTAGAACCAGGTCCCAGTCGTGTCTGACAACTGAATATGCTGGAGTTTGTTTCTGAATGAGCAAGAAGGATTTTTCTTGTGGTGATGTTAGGGGTTGTTTGAATTTTTTGTTTAGTTTTTTTGGCTTTCTGAACCCAAGACTCAGCTAATCTCTGCAATTCTCCAGCTGTGATCCTTGGAGAGTCTTTGGCCACTCAAACTGCATTAGGACAATATAGACATGTTCTCTTCCAGGCAGATTTGTAACATCTTTACTTTTACTTCGTAACTTCTTAATTATTGCCATGATGGTGGAAATGGGGATTTTCAATGTGAAGCTCAACAATCTTTTGCTGCACATCAGAATTATATTCTTTGGTTTTACTCATTGTGATGAATGATTAAGGGAATTTGGCCTTTGTCTTTCCTCATATTTATACTCCTGTGGAACAAGACATCATAGCTAGACAATTTTATGTTCCTAGTCAACCTGGTGTGCTAAAAAAAATGTAAATATTAATGGGAATATACTTCAGAGATATTTTACTCTAAAAATTCTAGGGGTGCCAATAATTGTGGCCAACGTGTTTTGGAGAAAAACACGTTTTTCACGAAAAAATCTCCCCATTTGCATTTAAATGCAATAATCTGTGTAAACGGAATAGCTATGTAAAGTATACAAAAGCTAAAAGTTAACTAAAATCAACCTGTCTTGACATATAACTGTACCTAAGGTTATTTATAGTTCTTTCTTCTTCATACAGCCTCTTCCTGATTTTCTCCAGCCAAATTGCATTGTTTGTGTTATGTCAGCACAAAAAGTGTTCATTATTGTTATACTGTACTGCCACATTCTTGGAGAATGAGTGAGTTGCAAATTAGTGGTCCAGAAAATATGCTCACCTTGGGTGACCAATTATCCAACCTCATACAAACACACGCAAAAATGAACCCAACCATGTCATGTCAGGGCCTGCATGTGGTTGGATGTGCTAACAGCGGCTCCTGACTCAAGCCGAGGAGGAAATTCCCCAACCTGCTGCCTGCTTGAGAGGAACTCTTAATTTATACATAAAGTTGAAACTTACATTGACATTTAGTCATTTAGCAGACGCTTTTATCCAAAGCGACTTACAAATGAGAGCAATAGAAGCAACTAAAAACAGTCAAGGGCAACAATATGCAAGTGCTATAACAAGTCTCAGTTAATCTAGCACAGAACACATAGGACAGAACAATTTTTTTAATTGTTTTTTATAGACAAACAGAAAACGAATAGATTGATAAGTGCTATTCTTTATTGGTCAGGTGCTGCTGGAAAAGATGCGTTTTAAGATATTTTTTGAAAATGGCTACCGACTCAGATGCTCGAATTGAGACAGGCAGGTCATTCCACCAGGTGGGAACGGTCCAGGAAAAACTTGCTGATGATGATGATGATGATGGTATTGCTTGTGGATCCTGAGGGGATTTTGTTGCTGAGATAAGTGATGCTAAACACAGGTCAATAAGATTGTGAATGTTGTGGGTGTTGAAACACATTTTAAAAGTTCTAAATATTCTCTCTCAGAAGACTTCTCTGAGAAACGAATGTGTGTTTCAGACATTGTTCACAGAGAAAAAAAAATCATAAAAATAAACACATTTAAACTGTTATAGAGGCGTAGTCTTGTGTATTCCAACATGTTTAAATAAGCTCTAATTACATGTGGGTTAATGAAGCTCTGTGGTACATTCCTCTCACTGCGGCGAGTGATCAACCACAGCTTTACAACTGCTTTCCTCTGCCAACTTAAAGAATCCTTTCTGCTCAAACCACACTTCTCGCACTCCTCATTGACTGTCTTTGGTAAAATACATCCTTTTTTAGATTTAACCCCCACCCCACTTTTTGTTGTTGTTGCTATCGTTGTGTCTTTCATTCTCACTTGAATGTAACCTAATTGCCCTTTAAACTGACTTCATTAAACACGTCTGTTTGCGTATAATTCTCTTTTTACTTTGAGTGTGGTTTGCTGCGGCTGTGTCTTTATATGTATATTTCTACATTTCTGTCTCTATATTTTCTTCAGTGTTGAGCTGAATAGACACTGCTGGGTTTAAGACGTCAGTGTTTTTTCAATGGAAGGGAGGAAATGGAAATGGAAAACCACAGGTCTTGCTGAGTTCAGCTCGTGGCTGTTTTGGAGTGACAGTAAATTCTGGATATTTTGCAAGTTATTAATCAGTTAATTCTGAGGAAAGAAAAAACATCTGTCGTTCCCCTCTTTTTTGTATGGTGTTTTATTTAACCTTCACATGTTTTCCTGTGAAATTTTGTCTTAATTGCATTACTATTCTTTTATGTATTGATTTTGCTGTTGTAACAGTTTCAGTCATTAATCTGTTTTTACTGTTTACAACTAACTAATGTAGAATCTGCAACGAATGTAATATCTCTCTTGCACACAGTTCACCCAGGAAACAACATCGTTCTGACAACTGAACATCTAATTAACCCTCTTTCTCAAGGCTTTAAATGAATCATTACAGTGAGGCCTGCTCTATGAAAAGATTTGCAGAACTTCTCCAGCCAGACAGAAGAGTCATCTGGGATTTATCAACACCAGCCCTTTGAGTCATAGATCCCATGGATCACAGGCATGAATTTATTTTGATGTTGCTTTTTCTTTTCAGCCTATAGTTTCACATGACACCTTAGGCTCTAAATAATAATGCTGTACATTTGATTGTGTGTGACTGCATTTATTCTTACACGTTCTTCAGTTTTGTGTATGGGACAGGCGAACGTCATCTTCACCAATAGATATTATAAAGAAATATTTGGTGGGTGTATCGTATGGGTTCGGATATAATGCATTGTCTTATATGTGATGTGATCATTTTTTTTATTCTAATTTTGTAGAACTGGCCAGAGATGACTCACAGGGCTCACTTTGGCTCATTTACAGTCTGCTTATGTTGATTAATCAGTACTTTCCCTGTTAAATAAAGCACAATATATATACATTATTGCACAATATATACATCTTTCCAAAAACACATCAAATACATATGCACTTACACAGTGCTGCAGGGTATCCAGTGACATGATGGAAGGGAAAGTAGGCTGATTTGGCAGGATGACGGCTCTCTTGAGGAAGTATCGTAGTTGACAGGTGATGGGACAGAGTTTGTGTCAATCCATCTCATTCTAAAACTGCATCAGACTTTGAAGGAGGGTGGCTGCTATAGTTGCCCAAGGGTGGAGAAGTTGAGAATTCTTGGATTCATGCTCAATCTGAGGGGGTAAATGATACGAGTCATCTTGTTCCATATTTATCAACTCTAATTGTTGACATAAGCTCCCTATGAAGTACCAATGTTTGCAACAACAAAAAAAGTGTGGTGGCTCATATCCTCACTGGTAATGTTTAGGACCAAAAAAAAAATCCCCATAAACTCAAATAGTGTCATCACATACTGCATGTAGCCACAGGAAATGATTCAAGCTCTTATGCAAACACCTAGTCCGCATTTGCTGCGCTATAGCAAAGCAAAAAGCGAGTCCCTTTGACGTTAAGACCATAAAATTCCTAGTTTTTTGCTTCTGCCTTCTGTTTTGAGCTGTTCTTACCAGCAGATCTGCTTGATTTAACAGTGCTTTATTTTCTGCAACTGGAATTGTATGTCAGCATTGTGGCGGATGATGTGTCTAAAATGATTCAGTTGATACACACAGGGCCATGTTCACACAGCAACACAATACAGTTGTCAATAATTCTGGATGGTCAAGTTTTGTTCTTTTGCATTCTCTGTATAAAAGCTGCTGGTTAATTGGGATTTGACAGATGAACTTGTGCTATTTATCTCTTATCGTGTCATCTGACTGTGATAAGACATTTCAGATGTTGCCATCTTTGATATTTGCTTTATTTATCATCACTATGTTATTGTGATATATTTCTGGTTAGTGCGGGAATATCACGTACGTACTCTGTATGGATGTCGTGGACTCTGTCGTGGATGAGAGAGTTTGAGAGTGTGAATGAGAGTCACATCTGTAATTGAATGATAATAATAATAAACTTTATTGTATAAAGTGCCTTAAAAGCAGCTTCTCAAGGCACTTTATACAACAAAATACAGAAATACAGAAAAATACAGAATAAAAAAGTGCACAGATAGAATGTGCAAAGCATACAAAAAATATATAGTTGTGAAGTACTCATTATTTTTGTGCCATGCAGCAAAAAAATACAATTATTAAATTACTAATATCGTTGAATATAACTGTAATTTTGTTAATTGTTTTTTGTTTGTAGTCTAGACAACTTTAAATCGGTAGCTAATTTACCTGCTCTATATTATGATTATCTGCCTGCAAGCTACAGTTTAGAAACGGATGTTTTCTTTCGCATTGAAGAAAACGTACATCTGTGTAACGGTTTATTGAAAAGGAAAAAACTTTGAATTTTGAGATGTGGGGGAAGATCAGTGTACCCAAGTCTGAGTTTTTCCTGCTTAGTTGGGATTCTTTTTTCCCGCAGGTTGATTTCATCATTCCCACCCTCCTGAAACACCTCCCCAGGATATAGCAACGTTATCTCACGACCAATTCGTACATATTTTATGAGATGCCAATTTTTGATTGGCCATTGGATTAATTTTGTTGCGCAGACCTGGCAATCCGGGTTAATTTTGTTGTGCAGACCTGGCAATCCGGGTTAATTTTGTTGCGCAGGCCTGGCAACCCGGGTAAGTTTTGTTGCGCCTGGCAACCCGGGTTCATTTTGTTGTGCAGACCTGACAACCCGGGTGAATTTTGTTGCGCAGACCTGGCAACCCTAAGGCCATGAACATGAGCTTGCAGAGACGAGGTTTAAATGGACTGGAGAAGTCCTGCATACATCCCCATGAAGTACTACTATGTCTTTTTCTCCGGAAAGGTCCAGTTATGACATTTTAATCAAATATTATGAAGTCAAAATTTTTTTTTTTTTAAATGTAATGTATTCATAGATGAACTGTCATTTAGAAAACTGAAGATGAATTTTCATTCCATGCCAACTTTAAATTAGCTTCCCCAACACTAGTCCAAGTACAGGCCTTTTCAACATTCTTTCTGTGCATTTTCTTTCAGTTTTACACATTTTCTATGAATGCTATGATAAAAACAACACTGTTGAACTGAAGCTGATATAGTTTCTATATGACTTGGGAGTGATATTTCCAGCAAACATCATTTTGCTGATGTACAAATATACCCCCATGGGAGAACAGTCTTATGTTTATTATTTTTCAATAATTCAGTTTCATATTTGCTCTGCTCTACTGTGTATTGCCATTCAGTTAAGCTGAAATATCCATCAGCATCTTTTTATAGAATACATGGCTGGGGTGCAGCCCTCCATTTCATAAGCGGTCATTGGTGATAAACACAATAAGGAATTACTATCAATGATTTATGAACAGTTTATTCGGTTGTTCAGCCATTTCGTAACACAAATCTCATGAGCCAAACATATCATAAAATATTATTAGAGTATTGTTTTCCTAAAAAGCAGCCTGCTGGAGTGGGACGAAGCCAAATGTGAGGGTTCAGTGTCTGTGTAGGCTTTGGCTGGAAGACCAGGGCAGGGCAGACTATGTTGCTGTGGTTGTTTTATAGCCAGCAATCTCTGCCTGCGACATTTAAAACATAATTATTTTCATGCATCACCCTGAGAGTTTCAGAAGAGGCAGACAGATCGGTGCTGTTATCACACAGGATCTTTTCTGTTTTTGTGTAGTAACATCACACTGATGTCATGCTCACATCCTCATTGTTGTGATGCAATAACCTATGTCTGATTGCTGTGGTTTCCTCTTGTCACATATGGCATGAGAAATGTTTTCTCAAATAATGGGTAAATTTATTGTTGCCAAACAAGGCAAGTATTTTGTTCCCAGCAGAAGATGCTGGGGGATGTGCTAGGCGTTTTTTGGATGTAGAATAGCAAAAACAATGTGGCATTCTCTATAGCCCTGGAGCCGTTTTTCATTATTCACTTGACGCCATACTTAAACACATACAGATGTTTCCGCATAAGCAATCTGGTTAGGTTTTGTGAAACCTGGATAAGTGACAGATGTAAATAGTAGCGCCCATACGATTGTGCATAAATTATTGTAAATTGATGTCCCAGCTTATAAATAGTTATAGCTACAGGACTTGATTACCATCAAAAAATATCAGTGTCAGCAAGTCATTATAGAAAGTTTAGAACAGAAATACTACATGAAGTGAGAAATCATCTGACGGGATTATAACAACAACAGTGCAAAAACCAAACCTGACCACATCAGCAAGTTTTGTCATGCTTTTTGGATTTTGGTTTCTTTCTAAATATAGCACAACAGCCAACATATGTGTGTGTGGTTGTTATGCTAATCCGTATTGAAATTTTTTGTACGTTTGACATTTACCATCCTCGTAGGAAGGTTCGTCCTCAAAAGGGTTTTCATGGCTAAACTTTAAATGAACAACAGCACTCTCCACATCAAAGTCGTATGTCAGAAGAACATAAACACCAGTATATTTCCCTTGTTTTGTTTTTAAGTTTAAAGAGTCCCTCCTTGTTGTCTAATGAGAAAATTGTGCACGATTTGTGCATTAAACAAGTCTTAATGTGGATTTACTCTATTTCAGCATGATCAAAAATAATAATAATAAATATATATATATATATATATATATATATATATATATATATATATATATATATATATATATATATATATATATTTATTTATTTATTTATATATAACTAATTAAAATTATAATAGAATATATCATATTTCTAAAAAAGTGTGTGTGTGTGTGTGTGTGTGTGTGTGTGTGTGTGTGTGTGTGTGTGTGTGTGTGTGTGTGTGTGTGTGTGTGTAATGATGATGTGTGTTAATACGACAGAGAACTAAGCTGCTATTTGAAATAAACTATGTAATAAAGATCTAATATTGTAAATATGTCAGGATGTATGAGAACAACTTACAAAATTATTCTCAGAATCTGCACATTTCTAACAAATTTCCTAATAATTTCTTGCTCACCATTATGTTAGTTACACACACCAAATACAAACTTACACGTCAATGCACTGACACACACACACACACACACACACACACTGGTTAAAAAAAAGTGACTTCATTTTTATTATACTTTTAACAAATCAAATGCATTTTCCAATACAACTCCACCCACAGGATGCAGACATTACAGTGCACCATAAAAGTGTCAAAACTATTTCTGATAAAATGCTCTCAACATGTTTGATATATTGCCCTATATGGTCATACTTTCTATAGCAATATAGTTTAAAATCAAACTGAAAAATAGTGCATATACATATGGATTAGAGTTCCAAACCTCTCGATGGTTGTTTGTGAAAAAAATTCTGAGGGGCAAACATGCAAGTGAAGTGACAAGGCTTAACCTCAACTGGGATGCACTTGTCCTGAAGTGTTATATCATGACACAAACAACTCAAACAAGCGTTCCTTGCCCTTGGCATCCACTAAATCTGAAACTGATTAAAGAAACAATTTAAGTAAACAACATGTGAAG
This sequence comes from Paracanthobrama guichenoti, assembly GCA_018749465.1. Taxonomy (NCBI): domain Eukaryota; kingdom Metazoa; phylum Chordata; class Actinopteri; order Cypriniformes; family Gobionidae; genus Paracanthobrama; species Paracanthobrama guichenoti. The sequence continues at coordinate 11,568,672 of CM031950.1, forward strand.
TCTCATAAGCAAACTGTGGCTCATTAATGTGAAAACACTGACACCGATCCACTGATGGATGGCATGATGTAAATAAACTTTTACATATGAATTCTGAAATCCTGTTATTTCCTGGTTTGCTTTGTTGTCCAATTATGTGCAATTAAGCACTGTGTTATTATGTTGTTGAAAGTGATTATGCCTGTTTGTGATCAGGTTTCGTCTTTCGCTCCTGATGAAATAATTAAAAAGGATGTTGCATTTGTGTCGGAATGCACAAGAATGTCTTAACACAATTAAGCTTTGCTGTGTATCTCTGTGTACTAAATGTTCAGATGTGTCCCACTATGGCTCTATGCAGTCTGAATGTACCTATAAGCTGAGTTTGTTCAATTAAAAAACTATATTATACTTCCCCCTACCTTATTCTGTATTCTAAATGTATTTATAAAGTAAACAGCTAATTTTAAATGTCCTTATACAGGCAGTCACCACCCCAACTTCTAGCTGCTGATTCATTATCAAGCGTATTGAGAGAGAGGAAATGAATTTTCATGTCCAAAATAGAGACATGCTTTATGCGAGATACTTTTAGTTATGACAGAAGTGTTTCCTATTTCAGGTTTTTTTTTTTTTTTTTTTTTTTTTTTTGCAGTTTATTAATGTACTGATGCATGTGTATTTGTTAAGATGCAGTGATATCAAATATATTGTGTTTTACATTATGTGATGTGTGTGCGTGTCATGTTCCTAAAAACGCACATAGATACACAGCAGTGATTGAAATTAGGGAATTAGCATTATGTTTTTTTGCATCACTTTAGAACACTCACATCCTCATTTTCAAAGCATCATTATGCAACTTTTCTGAACATCAATAGCTGATGGCTTCTGCATTTTTTTGCAGAAACTAGAGCAATTTATGGCCATGTATGGATTAGGATTTCCTTTGCCTCTGGGACCTAAACTACTCATGTCAACACAGCGCAGACTAACATGAATACACTTGTGCAACGTTGAGTTTTGTAAGTTTATAGAGCTACGTTAAGACATCTGTATGTAGGTACAACACAATCATTCCAACACAATCTCATGGCAAATTGTAACCACGTTTTAGTGAACTGGTGGCTAATTCGTATTCATTCGTGGAATCTCATTCTTATGTTTTTGTACGATCTGCTTACGTCCCAGTGACGGGCGCTTATTTTATTCGAATAATTGTACGTTTTGCCACCTTGTAACATTGTTGCATTTTCCTGTGAGATCAGGTTGATCATTCAGCTTCATGAATGTTGTGTCATAAATCTGGCACCTTTTCATTTCATGGGTTTTCCAAAATGTACGTACACAGAGTGACTTTACATCCATCCATTGTACATCCAAATAATAAATAAAAATATGAAAACATCCTTTGGAAAACCAACATATAAATATAATTTATTTTATATTTAATTTATTATATCTAGTACATTTATGTTATAATGGTTTATTAATAAATACTCTATATAAGTGCAATTACATATATCAATTGCTCAAATATGTATGTGTGTATTTATTTATTTATTTTGCATAAATACATTTATACTCATATAGCCCATTTCTAAAATCATATACTATTCATTAATAATTCATTAATTCATTCATTCATTCATTCATTCATACATGCATTTATACTCCTATAGCTAATTGCTAAAGAATATTTATTTATATTTCTTGTACATAAGTACAATTATACTCATATAGCAAATTGATAAAGATATATATTATTTATTTATTTTCCATTAATATATTTATACTCTCATAGCATAGCAGTTACTCTCATATATATATATGTGTGTGTGTGTGTGTTTTATTAAATGTATTATATTTAAATTAAAGATACTTAAATAAAAAGATATGTTATTTTTTTAAGTGGTCATTTATTTTAAGAAACTAGATAAAAGAAAAGACAGCGTTTGTTTTCATCTTTTGTGTCTTCAAGCTCAATGTGAGGTTGCTGGAAAGCCCCTTATTTTTGAATGGACAAAAAAAAATTCACCCCTTTCAGTGTTCGGTAAGTGGGAGTGCTAAAATGACCGACGGGAGGCGGGTGGGTGCTCAGTGACTAATCTCTGAGATGCACATAAATACTGCCTTCGGGGCACAAGAGAAGACACAAGTCAGGAGGAGAAGACACAACAAGACTGCTTGCACTTTGTCTCTCCACTCGTTTTTCAAGTTTTGAGTCTGTTTTCTTATCAAAGTTTACTTTTTTTCAAAGTTTTGATTCTTGACTTGAAACTCTAAACATGAGACTTGGAGTTGTGGTGTTTCTGGTTCTTGGAACCTGTTCTTTAAGAGCTTGGTGCGTGCCACTCAAATCTGTGCATGTGACGTTTCCTGGAGATGTGATAAAGAACATGACGGACACACAGCTGGCAGATGTGAGTATATCAAGTTTTAGTTCATGGTTTTTATGATATGGATATCTACTCTCAGTCCTCTACTTTTAAAATAGTACAAATGCATTATTCTAAAAGAATACCTTTCTATATAAATATTTCACTCCAGGAGTACCTGAAGCGTTACGGCTACATAGATGCTCTCCAGAAGAGCGGACTGCAGACAATCATGTCACCTTCGAAAGCTCTGAAGAAGCTCCAGCGGCAGCTCGGGCTGAAGGAGACGGGGTCTCTTGACCAACCCACCGTTGATGCCATGAAGCAGCCTCGCTGTGGGGTCCCAGACATCCGCAACTATCAGACTTTCGAAGGAGACCTGAAGTGGGATCACACTGATGTTACATACAGGTGAGATATTGTCTGCACCAAACCTTTGACTACAACACTTTTAAATCTCATAGGTTTGTGATGAACATGTTCTAATATTGCATTGCTTTGACTTGATTTGGCAGGATTTTGAACTATTCACCAGACATGGAAGCCTCTTTGATCGATGACGCTTTTGCCAGAGCTTTCAAAGTCTGGAGTGACGTTACCCCTCTGACGTTCACGCGCCTCTTTGATGGCACTGCTGACATCATGATCTCATTTGGGAAAGCAAGTGAGTTGAGTTTTTGTAATGAATAAAAGTATTACGATTAAACACTTGGACTTCTGAGAAGGTTTGAATGAGCTGCTGTTTTTGTTTCAGATCACGGAGATCCTTACCCTTTTGATGGGAAAGATGGACTTCTGGCTCACGCCTATCCTCCAGGTGAGGGAATGCAAGGAGATGCCCATTTTGATGATGATGAATACTGGACCCTTGGATCGGGACCTGGTGAGTGTGATTCTTACTTGATTCGTATTTCAATACACCCTAATTTCACAGAATGAATGAACTGTGGGGGCTTTGATAAATAGTTTAAATATAGCTTCATACAGTTTCATAGGGGGCATAGTGGGACAATAGCTCCCTCTACAGTTTTGAGTGTATAGTAACAGTTAGAGTGTGTCCTAAAACAGGGTTGTCAAACTGGGATAATATTTAAAATATTTGCTTTGGGTTCCGTCCAATAACCATAAAAAGCCAATTACTTAAATTTGAATATAATATCACACTTAATATTTTTCATATACTGTATAGTATAAATGTGTTCTTATATTTAAAGTTTGAGTTCTTATTTATATTTTAAATATTTGCCTTGAGTTCTATCCAGTAAAAATAAAAAGCCAGTTACTTAATTTAGGAAATATATTGTCTTTATATTATCACACTTTCTCATATAAATTAGTCCTTATTTGTTAAAATGTATAGCTGTGTTTTTAAACTGTTCAGGAGTATTATTTGAAATATTTGCTTTGCATTCTATCCATCACAATAAAAAAAGCAGATTATTTAATTTTGGAAACATATTGTTTTTATAATATCACACTTAATATTTCTCATATATAGTATAAATGAGGCCTTATATATTCAACAAAATTAAAGCTCAGGTCCCTCACAAGGGGATCATCAGACAGATCATCAGATTAGACAATAACATTGATGCGTCTCCTTCAGCCATTCAGACCCGCTACGGCAATGCAGATGGTGCAATGTGTCACTTCCCCTTCCTGTTTGAGGGAACATCCTACTCCACCTGCACCACCGAGGGCCGCACAGATGGTCTCCCCTGGTGCGCAACCACTGCAGACTACAGCAAGGACAAGAAATTTGGCTTCTGTCCCAGTGAGCGTAAGTGTTCCAGCAATGATTTCATGGGGCTTTAATTTCAAAACAGACATTTAGACTCATTTGCCCTTAATATATGGAATTAATGTGAGAGTATTTCAGCAAGTACAAGTGTTTATTCTTTTGAGCATGACTAACATTCCGTCTCTGTTTTCCCACAGTTCTCTTCACGTTTGGTGGGAACAGCAATGAAGCACCATGTGTTTTCCCCTTCGTATTTCAGGGAGTAAAATATGACTCGTGCACCACAGATGGACGAACTGATGGGTATCGTTGGTGTGCCACTACAGCTAACTTTGACACTGACACCCAGTATGGATTCTGCCCTAACAGAGGTGAGCAGATCTCACACCCTCAGACTAGCAAATATGCAAGAATAATATGCTCTCAAAGTTTCAGCAGCTCACAATCAGATATTATTTTCACAAACACAGCATATATTTATCTATCATCTTTTATAATATAATATTTTCCCCTCACAGATACAGCTGTGATTGGTGGAAATTCAGAAGGTGAGCCATGCCAGTTTCCTTTCACCTTCCTTGGACAGACATACACTTCCTGCACCAGTGAAGGCCGTAGTGATGGAAAACTCTGGTGTGCAACTACCAGCAACTATGACACAGATAAAAAATGGGGATTTTGCCCTGATAGGGGTAAGTGATACTCATCTCCTTCAGACACTATACAAATCTGAAAGTGAGACATTAGCTAACATGTCTTTTCTCTCCTAGGATACAGTCTGTTTCTGGTGGCTGCTCATGAGTTTGGACATGCACTTGGTTTGGACCACTCCAACATCAAAGACGCTCTGATGTATCCCATGTACAAATATATTGAGGATTTCTCCTTGAATCAGGATGATGTTGAAGGCATTCAGTATCTCTATGGTATTTATCCACTTAAATGATCCATCATTCACTGATTGTTAAGTTTACTATGCATGTTCTTATTTAAGATTCAGGAATCTGGTCTTGAAACTTAAAGGTCTTGTACAATTCTGGTTTTATAGGACCTAAAACTGGCCCAAATCCCACTCCTCCAAAACCAAAGACCACCACTTCCTCCCCGACTGTGCCAACTAAACCCACCCCAAGTGAGAAAACAACCACTGTTTCCACTACAATACATGTAGACCCATCACAGGATGCCTGCCAAATCAAGGAATTTGATGCCATCACTGAAATCCAGAAAGAGCTTCATTTCTTCAAGAATGGGTATGAGCTGTTATTCTACATACTGCCATGAACTTGCAAACATAACTAAAGCACTTTTCTCCAATACATGTTTCTAAATGTTCTTTTTTTTTTTCATTTAAGGTACTACTGGAAGATCTCAAGCAGTGGAGAACGCAAAGGCCCTTTCTTGGTATCAGAGAAGTGGCCTGCTCTGCCAGCCATCATTAACAGTGCCTTTGAGGACCAGCTAACCAAAAAGATCTACTTCTTTGCTGGTACTTATTAATCAAATTGATATATTTTGCCATTATTGCAGCATATGTTGAAGTTCAGATATATAACAGTGCTGTATATCATGCGCACAGATAAACAGTTTTGGGTTTATACTGGAAAAGAGGTGCTTGGACCACGTAAAATCGAAAAGCTCGGCCTACCAACTGACTTGGACAGAGTGGAGGGAGCTGTGCAGAAAGGAAAAGGCAAGGTGCTCCTGTTTAATGGAGAGAACTTCTGGAGGTAAGTAACTTTGCTTCAAGACTGTAACTAACTGATCATGAAGTGTCAAGCATTGAGCTATAGTAATAATAATTGTAGTTTTTCACAGTATCCTTGTCTTGTCTCTTATTTATTGTCACAGACTCGATGTGAAGGCTCAGCTGATCGACAATGGATACCCTCGATACACTGACTCAGTTTTTGGTGGAGTGCCCATCGATGCACATGATGTGTTCCTCTACAAGGGTAAGGAAGATTATGTTCAAATTAATTTTAAAAGTCTAAATAACTACTCTAATTTATCTGATCAAGCAAATTAAATTTGTTCTTTCTATTTTTTTATATTTTGCAGGATTCTTTTACTTCTGCCGGGAGAGTTTCTACTGGAGAATGAATGCCAGAAGGCAGGTTGACCGTGTCGGTTATGTGAAGTACGACATCCTGAAATGCTAAGAAGTGCAGTCGCCTCAGCACAGTGAAGACGTTCAACATCCTAACCCGATGACAGAGCCCTTTTTTAATGGGGAAACCATTTCTCTTCTGTGTAAATTGTAGTGAGGAAGACACAGACAGAATGTATTAAATTTTAAGTCCTGTTTTGGGGATTTTGACATTAACTGTTATAGGAGAAGAACAGTTTTAACACTGAAATTATCATAGGCACATGAAACAGGATGTTATAGGCATATTTGTCTCATTGTCTGTCAGCTTTAACATGGTCTTATAATTTATTATTTCAGCTTACTATATAACTGCTTTGGTCAAGATTCGTTTTTTAACAGCACATTAAGACAAACTATAATTATATTTATATTCTATAAAACTTCAATGAGGCAATGCCAGTCTAACTCTAGGAATTCACTTTGTGTTTATAAATGAATGAGTGGAGTCACCACAGGAACATTGTAGCCTAAATGCATTTGTTGTCAACAAAGCATCTATTCTCTGTGTTGACCCCACTCAAGATGTTTTTCAAAGCAAAGGTTTATTTTTAGCCTTAGAGCTAATGTTGAGATGTTATTAAGCCCAGACTTTGGTGTATTGTGTAATCATTTGCCTGGTGTAAATGATAATATTAATATTATTAATTTAATGTTTCACTTTCCACTTATTTATAGTATTTTTATTTGTCTGCTGCATTATGTTTACTCAATAAATTTGTAAACAAGATCATTCAATATGTGCAACTGCTCTTTCATTAGTAGCCTATTTGGCCTGTGAGAATGAAACTACTGAGTGTTTCACAAATTAATGATTATTTCAATCTCATAATCTTTTTTTTTTTTTTCAATGATTGAATGAGAGGGGTAACATAATAGGCTACATATATGAACTGAATCTGTGCTATAAATATGGCACTATAAACCCCACTGTATATACTGTAATTCTGAGGTATTATGATTATTATTTATACTTTTTCAAAATGTATAAAATTTGTATTCTACAATTAGTCCAGCTTATATTATATTATATTCAATCACTGCATACGGTTTAAAACAGTTGCCACAATAATATTTGGCATGTACCAGTTTATTAATATTAATAGTAATACAAACGTTCGAGCTTGTGTGTCATATGTATATTGTATGTATACAGTATCCATAAATGTAGACACATTCACACACAACCACCACACGTTAGAAACATATCAGTTAAAATACAATCACTATATTATTAGCAGGATGATAGCATATGCAGTGTGGTATGCCACATATATATCCACAGAATGCAAATTAAATCGTGAATACCATGTGACCACTCACATCCAATATATGCAAAGCTATGTTTATTTTGGCGTAATAAAAAAAAAATATAAATGAGAATCTCAAGATAAACAACTCCCGTCATATTAATCCGCGAGACATTCAGTGGTTACATCCTCTCAGGGCAATAGTCCTCCTATTCACACAATTACTTGACAAAACATTAAAAAGATTAGGCGAAATCGTCGATATACATGTTCATTAAATAAAACATGACTTTTGATATAAATCGTGATACATTATAAAACCGATTAAGCGTTTATCTCACTCGTCTTTTCCCTATGACGGATAAATGAGTTCCGGCCAGCTCTGAGGACAGGAAGCGAGGAGACGCTGATGGCGCCCGACTAGAAAGCACAGCAACTATTCGCTTTCAAAGATTTATTTATTTCGCCTCATTCGCGAGCTTGAAGAGCAAAACAGTCGTCCATTCAAGGTAAGAAAAATTCCTAGCTCAAAATAGTGGGGGCAAATAGTTTACAAATACAGTTTCTTCCATGATGGCCGAGAGAAAAACATTCGGGCGGACTGGCTCTCCCTGCTCACACAGGCCCTCGAGGTCCCCGAGCGGTTCTTCATATCGCCTGAGCGGAAAAAAATAAACTCGGAGCGGCGGGAGGGAAAATGGCGCTGCGCGAGCAGGCAGGACGAAGGGCAGCACATACTCGCGCTTAGTTGTATAGTCATTTGAAACGAACAAGACAAGAGTAGCTACGGTTCATGTGGGGTCTCAAGTGTTATTAGGATCTATTGCAGTGACATTTTCTCATAAAGCTGTTAGTGTGCTCAACATTAAAGCGTGTTAATGATGAGCAAGGACCAGGACCTTGATGTCCTTGAGAAGTTTGAGTCAAGAGAAAGGCTTTAATGTCTGTCCCAAACACAGCCAGATGGGTGCTCTGGTGGGGAGGGCTTGATATCAGTTGGCGTGTGGAAGAAATCAAATGGTTTAGATCATGTTTTTTTTTTTTTAAGTGCACTTAATGCGGAGACCACGTTGGCTTGTGCTTTTGCTGGTAATCTTATTATGTGCTTATAAAGTACTTAAGTGACCTAGAAAGGCGCTATCACAAGACAACTGTATTCATCCCCTGGGGGAATTTGAGACTACAGCAGTAGACATAAATCAGAGTATGTAATAACAATTAATACAATACATAAACACAAAATATAAAGATAATAGATGTGAATAAAATGTGCTCTGTAATGTGCAATTAAATCATGTTAGTTGTGCAATAAGGCTCTTGCGCAAATACTGCAGAGAATATGCAGGTGAATCAATGTTAATGCGAATGAATGAAAAGAACACCATGAATATATGCAAAGTTTATCGAATTAAACTATATACATAATTTCTATATACCTTTTAATTTCCACACTGATTACTTAGCTCACATATTACTGCGGGGAAAACACTTGGAAAATCTGTATAACATATAATTATTAAAATGTAATTTGATATATTTAGCCTACAGTAAAGTTAAAAAGTTTGGGTGTCGGAAAGGTTTTTAAAACAAGTATCTTATGCACACCCAGAATGCATTTAATGATAAAAAAATACAGTAACCGCAGTAATATTGTGAAATGTTATTGATGATGGCAAAGCTGAATTTTCAGCATCATTACTCCAGTAAAGTGTCACATGATCATTCAGAAATCATTATATTATTTGCTGCTGATTAAATATTTATTATTATCAATGTTGAAAACAGTTGTGCACCATAATGATTTTTTTTTTTTTTTTTTTTTTTATGAATAGAAAGTTTAAAAGAACAGCATTTATTTGAAATAGAAATCTCGGTAACACTTTAGAATAATGGTCATTAGTTAATATTAGTTAACTGCATTAGTTAACATGAACTAATAATGAACTGCACTTATAAAGCATTTATTTATCTTTGTTAATGTTAATTTCGATGTTTACTAATACATTATTAAAATCGTGTTAACATTAGTTAATGCACTGTGAACAGCTGTATTTGTATTAACTAACGTTAGCAAAGATGAACAAATACAGTAACAAATGAACTGCTCATGGTTAGTTCATGTTAGTTAATACATTAACTAATGTTAACTAATGACCATTATTCTAAAGTGTTACCAAATCTTTTGTAATATAAATGTATTTACTATCACTTTATTGCATCCTTCCTTGCTGAATAAAAGTTAAATTCTTTGAAAAGCAAAATCTTACCTCAAACTTTTTGAACAGTTGTGTATGTTGAATTGTTAAAAATATATATATATATATATATATATATATATATATATATATATATATATATATATATATATATATATATATATATATTCATCTAAATATTAAAATACTGAACATCTACGGAATCACTTTAGTACATTTTTGTTTTAATAAATGATTATACTTCATTACACTTCGTCCATGCCCTAGCATTTATCATTCAGCACGCATTTAGTGCTGAATAACCGATTGACAGACACTTTTCTATAGAGCAGAGATGGATTCTGATGACATGGAGGTGGAGAGTAGCAGTGATGTGGGGCATTCTGGGATGGAGGAGCCATCAGAAAGCGGCATGGGCATGGAGTCTTCAGAAGCCATGTCTGCCGATAGCAGTGATGCGGCAGCTCCTCCTGCCCCGGCCCCAGAATCAGACTGTCACGTAGGACAGAGCTCAGAGGGACTTGTGGTAAGACAAGCAATCCACACATCTGCGTAGCTCCACGTTAGTGTGTAATTCTTCATTTTAAGTTTTTTTTGGGGGGTGGTGTTTTGTAGGTTTTTATCCCAGAGACAAGCTCCAGTACAGATGTGCAAAGAGTACATCTCCCAGACTCCTCTTCTGTCGCCCAGTCAACTAGTGTGTCCAGCGTCTCCACCGTGACACAATCGGTTCTGGTTTCGGAGTCTGTCCAGGTCCTGGTGCACTCCAGTGCTGTTTCTGAAGGAGGAATGATGGTTTCTGATTCCACTGCTTCCACATCCTCAGATCTTGGCTCGGCTATTGATAAGATCATTGAATCCACCATTGGACCCGACATTATGAATGGTAGAGAAACCTTGCATCCTCATTTTTATTACACTCAAGTTATTTAAGTTTAGTATTCAATTAACTGTGTTTCTATGCCCATTTTACAGGATGTATTGCGGTTACAAGCGCAGAGGATGGCAGTGCAGAGACCACACAATATCTGATACTCCAAGGTCCTGATGATGGTGAGAAAGATCCCCAGAGTTCAAAGTTTAGGGCTGCATCTGAAATCACATATTCTTTGAGTAGGTACTTCTTTTGAAAAATGACTTACCAGTAGTAGTAAGTCATCCAGGTACGTTTTGCCTACTATTTTTTGAATACTGTGAATTTGGACTTTTTTCATATACCTACCGTCTTTAACACAGTAGAGGAGTATGCCTATTCAATAAAATTTTCCATACACTTCCAAATGGACCTAAACATGAAATAAATATTAAAATTATGTCATCTAGATGATGAATGATTTAAAATAAAATAATAATAAATTATAAAAGCTATGAAATAAGTACCAAAAAATATGCCTTATATTAATTGATTCCCAAACTTCTAGAATTCTATTTTTTATTTAAATTATAATTGATGAAGTTACTTTTTTAGGTGTTTTTATTTTATTTATTTTTTTAACCGTGGAGTCAAAAAGGTTGGGAACCACTATGCTAAATTACAAAAAAAAATGTTAATTAATGTATTGTTTGAGCCAAATGTGCTTGTATTACTGTCACACTCATTGCAGGAAATAACTTTTTCAAATTAACTTAAAGGGGCAGTTCACCCAAAAATAAAAATTCTTTACTCACTATCATGTCATCCCAAACCTGTATGACTGACTTTCTTCTGTGGAATAAAAGAAGATATTTTGAAGAATGTTGTTACCCAAACAGTTTCAGCAAAAAATACAATGGAAGTCAATGGCAACCAGACTGTTTAAAAGTTCAAAATAAATTCTTTTGTTACACAGTAGAAAGTCATACGGGTTTGGAACGACATGAGGGCGAGTAAATGATGACAGAATTTTCATATTTTGGGAACTATCCCTTTAAGAATCAAATAAATTAGAAGAGATTAAAGAGCAGTGAGGTGGTTTTTGGATATTCAGCCATTTTCTTTGTTCATTGTGTTTAGGAGCTCCAATGGTGGCTCGGATGTCTTCCTCTGCACTGTCAAGCCGCATTGCCATTGAAGCCCTTGCTGATGGACCCACCTCCACTTGCCTGGACCAGGCAGACCTGTCAGAAAACCCACAGGGCAGCGTGGAACCCGACCAGCCTGGACACTCCGGATACCGTGAGCACGACGACAGCAGCAGCAGCTGCAGCCGCCCAGACCAGCCTCAGCACTCCCAGTACATAGAATGCAGTGGAGGAGATGACCCAGACCAGACCAGGGAGGCTCGGTACATTGAGTGCTCGGGAGCCGAACCAGACCAGACCCCACGTCATTCTGGTGTCACTGACTACAATGTGGCTGACTCGGAAGAGCCTCTACGGCGTTACGCAGCAGAGTGCAGCGGTACGAACAGTAGCCCTCAGAGATGCTCGTATCGCTCCTCCCGCTATGTCGTAGAGTGCAGTGATGGGTTTTTGGAGTATGGTGCACAGAGGGCAGAGAGACCACAGCATTCACGTTATATTGACAGCAGCATGGATGACAGGGAGCACGTCTCGGCCTCGGAGCAGGAAGGAAGCATGGTAGAAGAGCCCCAGCATTCCTACATGCCACAGGGCTCACTATATGCCGACGAGGGCACTGTTCGCCACTCCCTGGCTGACACAATGGGATCTCAGCTTACTGATCAAATGGACTGCAACGATAACTTGCCTGGCCCATACATAAGTAGCAGTGGGACCTATTCCACCCACCCAGATCCTGAAGCTGTGGAGTCTGGGGTGGTGGTTGAGCCCGGGCACAGAACCCCAGACATGGCCGAACTGGAGGAAATGATGGAGGTGGTGATCGTACAGCAGTTTAGGTGTAAGATGTGCCCGTATAAAAGTGCCTCTAAGGATACGCTCATCAACCACATGAGAGACAAACACTTTAAACCAGCAGGTAAAGTAGGAGGTGCTAATTATGTCTTTTTCAAATGTAAAAATAAACAAATATCAGCCCCATTAATGGCCCCGTCCCAAATGGCACTCTCAAAACTTGCAGTCCTTCTCCAGGACTATACTTTGAGCTCGGGAGAATATGCTCGGCATATTATAGGCACATGGTGCAAAGACTAAATTAAAATAAAGGAAGAAATAATGAAACAATCTTAAAGTCATTATGAAATAATGACTAATAATAATGTCTTCTATTATGAGGATGGGGCAACCTATAACTCACATGAGATTGCAGCAATAGCAAGCCACTATGATCCAAACAATTCCCAATGGACAAAATCAAGACAAGACTATAGACATTTCTGTGTCATGCTGAATTTAAGTTTCCATCAGGTCTTGATTTAGGCATACAGTTTTTTTAGGTTCTCCTGTTCAGGATGTGCTATCTCACAAGCAGGTGTTCCAGGCCAAAAGAAACGTGGACGGGGACGTCCTCGAAAGTCCGAAAGCAAGCCACGATCGGTTGCTGAGGTCAAAAAGGAGGAGCCGCCAGAAGAGGAAGATGATGACATCATTGATGCGGGCGCTCTTGATGATCAAGGTTAGTGGAGTGTAGTTTGCATTCTCTATTTAATAATTTTCTGTTTTTTAATGCAGTTTTATTATGCATACAGGTGACAGTGATTATAAGCCAGCTGATGAAGAGCCCAGGCCCAAATTGGCTGCTAGTCACTCCACTCCTCCTTCCTGCTCTTCGTCATCTTCCTCTACCTCACGGAAACGTCCCCGCAGGATGGTGGGGCCACCTCGCAAATTCCTTCCTGAGTCAGGTCAATGTTAATTTAGCTTTTTGGGTCATAGAATTACATTAAAATAGATAGTAATTTTAAGCTAGTTGCATTTCAAAACTGAAATTCAAGTCATAAATCTACTTTTTCATTGGTCTGTGATAACTCTTATTTTCACCTTTCTATGAAACAGAGACACCAGCAGTGTCTCAAACTGACAATGCAGAGGACCCTCAAGCTCCTGAAGAAGCAAGTTCCTCTGGATTAGAGAATGGAACTTCCTCATTATCCAATGGGACGGCAGCAGAACCAGGCGTCAGCCAGTCAGATTCAGAGAACAAAGATCCATCATCAAACACAAGCCATGATGACCTGGAGTTTTTGCCCAAAAAACGAGGCCGGCCTTCAAAACGTTTTCTTCAGAAGAAGTACAAAAAGTATATGAATCGCAAGTATGTAATGTCGGCAATACTTTTTGATCATCCACAACAACATTTGATTGATTTGACTTTTAACTATTATATCTTAGAATAATTTATAATCCAATTTAACCACATATTCTGGACAGTCAATATCTCATTTATCTTTTTTAAGTAAATACTACAGATCCCTTAAGCCTCTGCTACGGCCTCATAACTGCTGGATCTGTGGCTCTCGCTTTCTATCACAAGAGGATCTCAGATTCCACGTGGATTCTCATGAGGGAAATGACCCTGAACGCTTCAAGTGCCTGCAGTGCAGCTACCGCTGCAAACGGTGGTCCTCACTGAAGGTCCTTCATCTGAAAAATATGTTTTATTCACTTTTAGTTAAATGATTAGTTTTAATTTTTACATTTTAAAATATTTTAATGTAAATATTTGTATAATCTTTTGTCATTGTTCTCCATTACTCATAATAAAATGTATGCATGTGTCCTATAGGAGCACATGTTCAATCATGAAGGTACAAAACCTTACAAATGTGAGGTATGTGATTACTCCAGTGTTTACAAGAAGGACGTGATCCGGCATTCAGCCGTCCACAACAAAAGCAAGTAAGAACTGTAATTGTCTCCTTTTTTTATCGATCACTCATCATAAATTTTAGGTAATCTCTATGCTAGTGTACTTTTATAAGATGACAACAGTCAATTTGAGCAGGTTTTCACATTTAACATTTACAGTCAGGAATTGGGACACAGGAATTGTATTGGCTTATTAAAATCTAATTCTAAAAAATTCTATCAAGCTGCATTGTGTCTGTCCCTTTAAAATTGTGCAGATTATGAAAGTAAAACATATATTACATTCATTTAAAATTCACACCTAACATAACCTGATTAGAATATTAATCAATGTTCTTGTTTCTTCTCTTTTTAGGAGTCGGAAGACAGATATGGTAAGGCTCAAGATGTGAAACATCAACAAACAATTATGTTTAAGCAAAATTGTCTTTTTATTGGCATGATATATGAGTTTAAATTGGTTTGATGAGGGTAGCTTTTCATGCGACAGCAGTCTTGCGTAAATCCTTCACAGGTTCCCAAAGTGTCCGAGTTTCCATGTCCCATCTGCTGCCGCGTGTACCCCATGCAGAAACGGCTGACGCAGCACATGAAGACACACAGCACGGAGAAACCTCACATGTGTGACAAGGTACACTTGTATGCTGCAGCTAAGCATGTGAATTTTGTCAATTCAGTTATTTTTGATGAATCAATGAATAAGCCTATGCAGATTGTTGAAAACACTGGCTTATGATGCTTTTGGGAAATGCAGCCCTGGATATGTGCTGTGCTAACGCTAGTATAAATGTGTTTGCTTTACAGTGTGGGAAATCATTCAAGAAGCGCTACACTTTCAAAATGCATCTTCTCACGCACATACAGAACTGTGGCAACAGCACGTAAGTGAGATGTCAGGACTTGGTGTACGTGTCTGTTTCTCCTAAAAAAAAAAAAAAACTCTGCTGGTAAACATACTGTAAAGGTATCTATTTTTCTCATCTTCTTTGTCAGGTTTAAGTGTGAGTTTTGTGAGTACACCTGCAATGACAAGAAGCACCTGCTCAATCACCAGCTGTCCCACACCAACGACAAACCTTTCAAATGTGAAGAGTGCAAATACTCCACGAGTAAAGAGGATTTCCTGGTGTCCCACATAGCCATTAAACACACTGGTGAGTCGTGTAACGATTAGGAATGTTTCAAATGTTGGCAGTAAAAAGGTTTCCTGATCAGTCATCTCTGTCCATCTTTACCTCCTGCTCAGGTGAAAAGCCCTTCTCATGTGACATGTGCCACTTCACAACAAGACACAGGAAGAACCTGCGGCTGCACGTGCAGTGTCGCCACCCCGAGGCCTTCGATGAGTGGAGTCAATCGCACCCAGAGGAGCCAATTCGTCGACGTCAGGCGCCCATTTTCTCCATGCAGGAGATTGATGAGCTGAAATTACAGCAAGAAACCCAGGAATTTCAGGGGACCATTGTGAGTGCATTAAGATGCTTTTGTATCTAAATGGAAGGAAAACCCTGAATAATACCTTATTCAGAAAGGCACTTATAATGACTTGAAAACGAATAACGAATTTTCCCAAATAATTTACCAAATATTCGGCAGACAGTCACTCCTTATGTTTTCTGGATAACCGTTGAACCAGGGGATAGCAGATATTATACATAAACCTCTAAAATCACCACAGAATAATGAGTGTGTGAAGTGAATGAGTGTAATCTCTATGAATGAAATGAGCGCAAATCAAATAGCCGCACTGCCGTCTCTGTGCATCTCTCAAAAATAAGAGCATGGCAAGAGTAATATCAACTAAAATAGTACATATACCTTTTCTACTATTTAATATGTCTATTAAATGATTTAAACCTTGTACGATATGATACACTAATGAAATTGATGAAATGAATGAAATAAGCACAGCTCCTCTTATTTGAGGTTGTGGATGTCTGTCCTGACCTAACTCGTACACAAAGTTTATCTGGAAAATATCAATATTTTTCTTTTATTTAACATTTATTATTGTTTTAATAAGAAGATATTTAAATATTTATTTATTGGGAAAGGCCCCCGAGCCGAGACACGAACTCAGGACGCACGAAGTACAACCGCACTGCAAGTCGGAGCTCTGCCTTCCAGACTATTGGCTCTGACAATTAGAAGATATTTAGATAAATGCTATAATTAGAAATAACTACTGAAGGAAACAGAATATATATATATATATATATATATATATATATATATATATATATATATATATATATATATATATATATATATATATATATATATATATATATATATATATATATATATATATATATATATATATAATATAACATAACATAACATATTTTTTACTCATAAAGGTAACAGTGGACCCCATTACTCTCCAAACCATGGAGTCCATAGGGAACACATCTGTATCCCAAGATGCACTGGGAAACACTACCATAATTTATGAGCAAGGTCAGTAAAAAAGTTATCAGTACATCTGTGGTTGTAACCCATTTAAAATATAGTGTGTGATTCAATTAATTTACACATATTTTGCCTTTAACCTCATGATATTAATATTCAGCTCATGGTGTTTAAACTGTACCTTCTTTCACAGCCCAGACTACAGACCTCTCAGCCCAGAATGCTTTAGATCTGTTGCTAAACATGAGTAACGCCAGAGAACTGCAGGTAACGTAAATTTATTGGATGAAGTTGTATCAGTAAGTGAATTAATGTCA
This sequence comes from Paracanthobrama guichenoti, assembly GCA_018749465.1. NCBI lineage: Eukaryota > Metazoa > Chordata > Actinopteri > Cypriniformes > Gobionidae > Paracanthobrama > Paracanthobrama guichenoti. The sequence goes on from CM031950.1 coordinate 11,585,824, forward strand.
TATGTATAAAAGATGCGTCAATTTGGAAATTTTAGAAAGATACTAATTTTAACAACAACAAAAGACATCAGACCTGCTTTATACAGGAATAATTGGATGTATTATAAGATTGTTTGCCAAAAGCCTGCTTCTTGTGGATAATTTATGAATTCAGTAAATATTTTCTTATTAAAATTATAATAATTATATCAGCCTTATTTATGCTTATGGCTCATACATTTGTGCATTTCTATAAAAGTCATCAGTGTTAAACTGGAATTACTAGATTTTGTTCATTATATATCTGTATCTAAATATATTCGATTATTAATTCACTCTTCTCAGGTGGCGGTGCTGAAAACCGATGTTAAGACTCTGGAGACGGGAACGTGGGCCGGAGCTGGCTCTGGGAGTGAGCCTCAAAAGATTGTCACCTTCCATGTGTCAGAAAACGGGGACACCCTTGTTCACGAGGCGTTTGAGACCGCTACAGGGGCTGTGGAGCACGAGGAGACAACTGGTGTGTCGCAGGAAGAGGAACAGATTGGTACATACGAGGGAGCAGATTTCAGTGTGGTGGAGCAGGCCTCCGAAGAGACAGCACACAGGTACTACTGCACATCGAAAACAACCACTGTCATGCCTATAAATGTCATATAAACCCTTTAAGATGATGTGCATGTGTTTGGCAGCAGTTTAGAGGAACCCTCAGCAGAGCCTCAGGTCATGGAAGTGAGCACAGAGCCCTTGTCCATCTCTACACCTCTGAAAGAGAATAAAGAGAGGTTTTTCCTAAGCTCAGGCTTGACAGATGGAGTCCTGCAGCAGGTAGAGGTGAGACTGGGTTTTTTCTACTTCACAGATGGAATAACCAATGTTTTGTTCCTTCCCAATGGAAAGTTAAATTGATTCTCTTCTGCAGCTAAGCAGTGAAGCTCCAGGTTCCCCTTCCCTGTGTCCATCACCCCCTTCTCAACAGTTAAACACCAAGCGCTTCTCCTGCCGCATCTGCATGGAGGCTTTCCACGGCCGCTCGGATATGGAGAACCACAAGAGGGCGCACATAGACCCCAAAACGTTCAAGTGTCCAGACTGCGACTTTACAGCACCTTCTTGGCCAGAAGTCAAGGTGTGTTGGTCCTGTGGTATGAGTGTTAATTCAGTGTTTATGATTTTCTTTTTCTTACCTGTCCAAAACCATTTTTTTGTTATATATATATATATATATATATATATATATATATATATATAAAAAATATCTTTTTTTTTTTTTTCTCTTCAATCTTAGTCTCACATGGCCATGCACGCATATTTGAGGCCTCATAAATGTACCAGCTGCAGTTTTGCCTCTAAAAACAAGAAAGACCTGAGACGCCACATGATGACACACACCAACGAGAAGCCTTACGCCTGTCAGGTCTGCGGCCAGAGGTGAGGCAACAAACGAGACACCATCATTAAAATGATAATAGAATTGATTTGTCACAGAATTTGTGCTGTTTACATTATTGGTTATACAGTTCTAAACCATAAACAATGTACACGTTTACACACAGACCTCTGCAGCCTCTGAGTTTCTTTTTTAGGTTTAACCGTAATGGCCATCTAAAGTTTCACATGGAGAGGCTTCACACTCAGGAACCCTCGCCCCGTAAAACCCGATCTGTCCCCTCTCAGCAGACCATCATCGTTAACAGCGATGAAGAAGCTTTAGCCACACTACAGAGTAAGTGCTGACATAGTGAGACTGCATTTTGTTTACATAGAGATAATGGATTCACACAGCCCTGTTCTGATTATTTGACGTCGTCTTGTTTTGTTGTAAAAATTCCTCTATTATGCTATTTTTAAGAACCACTGGTGAAAATCATGTTTTTAATGTTGTTTACATGTGGTGTTTTTAATATGCTTTAAGACCATGTGCAAATGTATTAGTTTTCTGGATTTATATATATTTTTCTTCTCCATGAATATAGTCATGGTAGCTAGCGTCAAACTATAAACAAACAAACCTGATCAATTCGAGTCCTCACCTTTTGCAAGAGCATGCAAAGTGGACCGCGTCTTCTCGACATGTTGACAACACAAACTAAACTTTGGTTTTAGCTTTTGTTGTTCTTAATTTTTACTTATACCATATAATATTTATTTTTTCCAATGTTCTCCAGATCTGCAGGCGGGTCAGACAGTCATCAGTCCAGAGAGGTTGCAGCAGGCTTTGGGTCAGGAACACATCATTGTGGCTCAGGATCAGTCGCTTTCTGACCAGGTATTGCACAATTGCTAAATCCACACCATGCACACTCATTTTCATCCTTTATGTAATTGACTCTTTTCACACATTTTGACATTTTAATGTGCACGTAATACAGATAGGTTTGATTATCATCTTATATCAGACTTCAGGTAGATTCAGGTTTCACGTTTAGCTTGTTTTTGACCAAATTCTACATTTCTCAGGAGGAGGCGACTTATATTCAGCAGATCACAACAGTAGATGGACAGACGGTACAGCACTTAATGACTGGAGACAATCAGGTCACTGAGGTACAACTCTTTCTCAACCAGCAAAAGTCATATACACTATTGTTTAAAAGTTTGCGGTTGGTAAGATTTAAAAAAAGAAACAAAAAGAAATCAGTAATCAGTAAGGAGGACACATTAAATTGATCAAAAGTGAAAAGATTTGAAAACAAATGTATCAGTTTCCATAAAAATATTAAGCATCTCAACTGTTTTCTGCATTGATAAGAAATGTGTCTTGAATCATCAATTCAGCATATTAGAATGATTTCTGAAGGATCATGTGACACTGAAGACTGAAGTAATGATGCTGAAAAATCAGCGTTGCCATCATAGGGGAAAAAATATATTAAAATAGAAAACCGTTATTTAAAATTATAATATTTTATTATAGTTATTTAAACAATTATTTAAACACAATATTACTGTTTTTAAATATTTTTGATTGAATAGAGTGACCACAAGACATTGCTTTAAAAAAATCTTACTGACCCCTAACTTATATCTAAACATCTAAACATAACTTATATCTTACATGTGTTTTCTGTTCTCAATTAGTTTTCAAGAGTTACAATTTTGGTGCCCTCTTCTACCCTATATTTTTTCAGGTCCAGTATATCATCTCTCAGGATGGAGTTCAGCACCTACTCCCACGGGAATATGTGGTGGTATCTGACGGAAACCACATTCAGGTTAGTATGTGCTCTTTAGGTGGTCCACAACAGTTCTCTGGCTAGGAACAGGTTCATCTGATCTATAACTGCTGACTGAAAAGCATTTTTCAGTTTCATTCATGGTCTGTTGGACGTTATATTTTATCATTATGAAAAAAGAAATTCTGATTGTGAATTGCAGATGGAGGATGGGCGGATCGCTCACATTCAGTACGAGCATGATGGGACGTTTCTGCAGGAGCAACAGGTTGAGCCCAGAGCAAGATACAATCCTTCTTTTTACATTACAGCTTAATTCATGCTACATTTATTAATGTCTGAAGTACAGTAAATGCAACATGATAACTCAGAAATTCCACTTTGAGCTGTTCGTATCTTCAGACTTGAAATGATTTCTTTCTACAGCTTATGGTCATAATGCTAAATGGCTCCATGTGCAGCTTTGTTGTTAATGACAGCGTATTAAACCTCTATATGTTATTTTTATAAAGTGGCACAAATCAGAATTATGCTACTGTTCAAAAGTTTGGCGTCGATAAGAACTTTTAATGTTTCTTAAAGAAGTGTCTAATGCTCACCAAGGCTGAATTTATTTGATTAATAAAACAGTCATATTGTGAATTATTAATCAATAATAAATGGTTTTTACAATTTAAAATAACTTTTTTCTATTTGAATATATTTTTTAAAATGTAATTTATTCCTGTGATGGTAAAGCTGAATTTTCAGCATCATTACTCCAGTCTTCAGTGTCACATGATCCTTCAGAAATCATTCCAATATGATGATTTGGTGCTATTTTCTGATTCAATGTTGAAAACAGTTGTTGCTTAATATTTTTTTTTTTTTTTTTGGATTCTTTGAATAGAAAGTTCAAAAGAACAGCGTTTATTTGAAATATAATTTTTTTTTTGTAACAATGTAAAAGTCCTAACTGTAATTTTGATCAATTGTTCATTTTGATCATTAATTTCATGAAACAAAAATAACAAAGAAACTGAACCCAAACTTTTGAACGGTAGTTTATGTGTAGATGTACATCACCTGGCTTTAACAGTGAAAACGGGAAAAACTGGTTCATGTGTAAATCTCTTCTGTGTTTTTTGTCAGATTGCTCTGTCTCAGGATGGACAGATCCAGTACGTCCCCATCACTGCCGAGCAGCAGGTTGTCGCCCCCGAGGACCTGGAGGCAGCGGCCCATTCCGCTGTCACCGGTATGACCTTTCACCTTTTACACTTTTGACCAATTGAAATACCAAGACAGAACGTTATAATATTACAGCCTTCTGGTAATGTGTCAGATGTGATGTAAGTGATGTGTGTGTGTGTGTAGCTGTTGCAGATGCAGCCATGGCTCAGGCTCAGACGGTTTACACAGAGGCCACACCTGAACAACTGGAGCAGCTGCAACAACAGGGCATCCAGTATGACGTCATCACTTTTACTGAAGAGTAAAAGCAAGACACACACTTTGACAATTATTTAACAACACCGACACACAGACAGAGCATCTGCGGCTCAGATCACGAACTCTGACCAGTTATTCCGCCGACTTAAATTTGTCTTCTAGAATTATTTAGTAAGAGGGTGAATGTACAGTTAGATCCTCTCTGCAAACTCATGCCACTGTAAATATTTAAAGCATTTATCTTTGCGTGCCTACAGTGTTTTGCCTTGTAAAAAACAAACAAACACGAAAGCCGAGAGCAGCCTGTATAGAGAATCCTGTATTTAATTCTACATGTTGCTATGATGTACTATGGTTGATGCTACTTCAATGACACTGCAGGATTGAACTTAACGTTGTTATGAAACAGTTCCTAGCTGTAGCTAAAGTGCTTATAAAGGAGAGTTGATAATTTTTCATTTTATGTCAAATGTGTCATTTCATCTTTAGCTTTTTAAGTTTTAAAGATTTGTTTTTCTTTGAGATGACTACAGAAAGGAACTTAAAATACATACCAAATAAATCAAAACCTCTTTATCTCAACCTATCATTGATTTTCATCATGCTATTATATTCTACAGATTTTACAAAGCTGCTGCACATGATACAAAAGAACAACATGAAATATGAATATTAAATGGTATATGGTATGACATTATTTACACCTTGTGTACACCTTGCACATGAATGCCAATCTGTGTCAGGTTAAAAAAAGGTTCAGATGAACTCATGATCAAATCACTGCATTCTCTTCTGCATTTTGTCTGCTCAGTGTCAAAGATCAGGTCAATCCAACTGGCAACTGGTTGGCTTTTTCATTTGGTTGTGACGAGAGCTGTAGTTGGATAAAACTGCAGAGATATGATTGACAAACTAACATGTGTAATGTTGTGGTCTGTCATTTGCATTTGCTAAGTTTCCATTGAATGTACATTACGGTAAATGCAATTTTTATGTGTCAACATGATTTCAGCAGATATGAGCAAGTCTTAAATTAACCCTGAATGTTAAGTTAACGCCGTTGATAAAACTTCTGTAGACGAGTTTTACAAATACCAAAATATCTGCTTTTTGTTAATGGGTGATTGAGTGATATTTAATGGGTTTAAATATCATTAAATATTTTATTTAATTATAGATTAAATATAATTTGACCGTGAAACAAGGCAATATTTCCTGTTTTTGTTTTTTGTCATGGTCTTGTTCTTTATTTATAGTTTGTTCCTCAATTTGATAGGAGACAAACATAAAACGTTCAGAAGAGCCAGTCCAGCTTTTTAGAAAACATCTAGATCAGCGGGAATTATTTAAAGGGACTGAAAATGAAACTGATTGTCTTTCTTCTTGTTCTTTTAAAGAATGGTAAGAATGGTTCTTGTTTTTTTCTGTTTTTTAAAAAAAGATTATAGCGTTCAATCTGACATTAAGCTGAAACATTTCTATGATTCTATCTATTTCCATATTTAAATTCAATAGCAAGATTCTAATCTACTTTACCTTAAATTTGAATAATGTTAATGGATTAACATTCATTATTTTATTAGGACTTGAATAGTACTAAATGTACCTAACCTTAACGTATTTTTATTAATTTAATAATAAAATAATTTTATAATTCCCATATTAATGTTACAAATAAAGTAATAACAGATGTAAAGCAACCATAAAGATTGTTTCTATAATTTTAAAATGAGAAAACAATGTTCAGTATATGTTTTTCAGGAGTGAATCCAGCCGAAGGACTACATGTGATTTATTTATCAGGGCAAATTATTTTAAGATATTCCTTTGACCCATATTATAATATACTTGAAGTAGATTGCTGCAGGTTTGATCAGTCAGGGTGCTTCCCCTTTGTGAATAATAGAGGACTAGTTGCTCTCCCGTATCGAGGAAGAATATTCATCAATAATTATAATGGAGGATTTGAAGTAATAATTACACACCTGAGTGTAATGGATGCTGGCATATACAGATGTGGTTTCAGAGGGTTCCCTGTCACATATGAAGTGGTTGAAGTTACAGTTTCTGGTAAGATTTGGAGCCATTTCTACATTTAAAGCCTTTGCAGTCATTGATTAAGAATTGAAAAAGTCTTCCTAATGCCTTTATCTAATATGTGCTATGTGTTGGTTATGCTAATTTGGAGGTTGTATTTCTCATACATTTTTAATTATATTTTCCACAATAAGGCTTAAAAGACCTCAGTGGAGTAAACACAGCTCCTCTCTTGCCAAAATCAACCATCAAGCCAGCAGTCTGGATGTCATCTTTCCCTACAGTTATCGCTTCTGAGAATGATGCAGAGAAACTTAGGTAAATTTAGTCACATAGAATATATCAGAGGTCTTCAACCCTGCTCCTGGGGACCCACTGTCCTGCTGTGTTTAGCTCCCACCCTAATCAAAGACAGGTGAAGCTAATTAAGCTCTTCAGGATCACTTGTTGAAAAAACAGATTTGCTGAAGCAGGTTGGAAATAAACTTTGCAGGACAGTGGGTCCCCAGGAGCAGGGTTGAAGACCTCTGGACTATATGGAAGGTCTAAAAATTCCAATTCTTAAAGTGACAGTTCACCCCAGCCCCTCATAAAACAATTCTGTAATCATGTTGTTCCATGACTTCGAAACACAAAAGGAGATATTTTGAAGAATTCTGAGGTCCAAACAACATTGGACCCTATACTGACTTTCATTATATGGACCAAAACAATTATACGGACCCATTTTTCAAAATATCTTTTGTGTTCCACAGATGAAAAAGTCGTACAGATTGGAACCATATGAGGGAGAGTAAATAATGACAGAATTTACAATTTTTGAATGACTTATACCTTTAACATTAACATGACAAACACATGTTTGACAGCTGGAGAACATCCTTCACGCTAGTTGCTGTTTTTAGTCTTATGGTGTTTGCTGCCATCTCAGCGACTCTGCTTGTGTTCCTTCTAAAGACCCGGAAGAAACAATCCACAGGTTGGTGGAGCTGAAATGATCAGCAATTTTGAGTATTTTTTAAATATAATGGCTGAACATAATCCGTGCTTTTTTTGTACTCAGACAAATATGGAACTTGCAGTTCTCTCGACACCAGTTTGGTAAGCAGTTTGTGCATCTTTTCTCATCCATCAAGTGGTTGGCACTAGTAGGGGTTGTATTTCGAAACATCTTAAAACAAATGTCCTATAAATATGATTAACTTTGCTTCACAGGAAGTGACATATATTCTGCAGAACAACCCTGCAGATGGACAGATGCTAGAGTACTTAAAGAGCCGACACAATGAAATCACTGAGGTACAACTTCCACCACAGTTTTACAATAATCACTAGAAAAGTAGGTAGTGCTGGGTGGGAACAGTTTACGTGTAATCTGACATGATCAAATTCCAAAAATTAAGTACTTGTAATTCGATTATATAACATTTTAAAATACTGTAATCAATAGTTACTTTTTATTATTACATGATTACATGTTATTCTCACAATGGCAGTAAATTATTCATAATTCATTTATTCTCCCAACGACTATTAAGTTTTTATGATTTATTACTTAATAGCTTTTCATTAAACTCATTAACCCCTGTCTGGGAAACCCTGACCGAATGTAATATTTAATGCATGTTAAGTATTCATGTTGTTGATATCAGTGAATGGAATATATTTTATGTCAATATGATACAAGATTATCCTATTCAAATCAAATCATTGTGATAAATGAGTTAGGTCAAAAGTAATCTGAAAGTAATTAAAAAGTAGTCTGATTAGATTACTTTAAATCTACCCAGCACTGAAAATAGGTTCAAATAAATATTTTCAAGACTCATAATCTAATCACATTCTAATATCTTTTTCTGTCTTCCATTTCCCAGGTTCAGTATGTCAGTTCTCAGGATGGAGTTCAAAATTTAATCCCACAACATCTTGTTATGGAATGTCAAGGCAACCAAATTCAGGTTAGCATGTGCTCTTTAACACAGTATGTCTATAACCGAAAAATCAGAATCCCTGATAAATGTTTTCCTTCATAATTCTGCAGGAACAGTAGATGTAAATTGTGTAGCTCATAGTACTGTTTTGTCTATTTTGTCAAACACACTCTACACTGTAAAAAGTTAGTCTAGGATTAAAAACAATTATAGGACATTTACCTCTTTAAAACATGCATTGGAAGTTTGTAATAGTCTCAAATGTTGTGTAACAGCAGTATGTTACTACTTTATCAATATAAATTCTGATTGTGATTTTCTTCTCAGATGAATCATGGACAAATTGCTCACGATTAATATGAAAATGATGATTCTGCAAAAACAGCAGATTGAACTTCAAGCAAAACACACACACCATTTGTTTTTGTGAATTGTGGGGACATTCCATAGGCGTAATGGTTTTTATACCGTACAAACCGTATTTTCTATCCCCCTACATTACCCCTACCCCTAAACCTACCCATCACAGGAAACTGCACATTTTTATGCACATTTTCTGTATGATTTATAAGCCTTTTGAAAAATGGGGACATGGGTAATGTCCTCATAAGTCACCCTCTCCTTGTAATGCCTATGTCATACCCATGTCATTATACACATTTGTGTCCTGATATGTCACAAAAACAAACACACACACAGACACAGACACACACACACACACACACACACACACACACACACACACACACACACACAGAATGTTTAAGTAATTTCTGTGTCAATTTCTTGATGGATAGAGACATGTCCTAATTATCGCCAAACTGGTATGGCTGTTAACCATTTCCCCAATAAAGTTTTGTTCCTTTACATGTTCAGTCTACAGAATATTACATTCTAGAATGTTCTCAAATGCAAGAAAGATGATTGAGGAATGACAGGAATAACACTTGTAGACCGTAGATGTAAATCAAAATCTGGGCACCCTCAAGGGGGCTGCATAAAGTTCAGAGATAGGCTAAATAGTTAGACTGGGTAAACCCAGCCTGATCTGCCGGCGATTTGATTTCACCCTGCAACTCAGTCTGGAAACCTGTACATTCATTTCTACCGCTTCTGTTACACTTTTGCGGGAACAAATCACAGACTGGCTTATCCACCTGGCATGCTATTGGCGGGTTTAACATGATGATGGATAGAGAAGTGATGGGCCGTTGCCCATGCCTCTTGTGGTCTGATTGGTTGAAGGACTATCCAATTGCGTACAGAGTCATTTGAATTATGCTCGTTGCCCATGCCTCTTGTGGTCTGATTGGTTGAAGGACTATCCAATTGCGTACAGAGTCATTTGAATTATGCTCGTTTATCATGCCTCTTGTGGTCTGATTGGTTGAAGGACTATTCAATTGCACAGAGACATTTGAATTATGCTCGTTTATCATGCCTCTTGTGGTCTGATTGGTTGAAGGACTATCTAATTGTACAGATTCATTTGAATTACACTCATTTATCATGCCTGTTGTGCAGTAGAAAATACATAGAGACCAATGTTCCCCAGACCAATGTTCAATCTTAAATTGAGCTTGGTCTGGTGATAGCTAACTAAATAGTGAGAATGAAAAGTATAAAATAAGTATTTTACTAATTGGACATTACTTATATTACACTTATTTTATTCTATTGACATCTAAACATACTCTTAATGGTGAGTAGAAAAAAATATATATTACCAAAAAAATAATACTGGATATAATTTTGTGCAGATATGGTTGTAATGTTTAAGCATTATATGGTTTCTCATGTGCTACTGAGAGAACCGTCAAAAATATTTTTTGCATTCAAAAACATCAAATCAAATCAAATCACCTTTATTTATATAGCGCTTTTAACAAGTCCAATTGTTTCAAAGCAGCTTCACATTGTTATCAGGAAAATAATGCAACAGAATTTGTACAGCCGTTCTGGTGAAACGGTGATGCTATCCAAGTATCATATAGTGTCAATGCGGGCAGATCGGTAATATAGATGAAATTTAGGTGTCCCCAGCTGAGCAAGCCAAAAGCCAGAGGCAACGATGGCAAGGAACCAAAACTCCTTCAGGGCCAGACTGGAGAAAAAAACCTTGGGAGAAACCAGGTTCAGTTGGGGTGCCAGTTCTCCTCTGGCCGACGAACAAACAGTGTATGATTATAATTCTGGCAACATAGCAGGTCTTAATTCATATTGACCTGAACATAAAACATGCCATAGATGGCGAAATATTTTATTCAAATCAGAATATTCAGTTAGCACTGTTTGTGATGGTAAAGAAATATCTGGTTCCCTTTCAGTCGGTCACGTTCGGCGTATGTCGGAACTGACCGACGAATTGGGATCTGTTTTCAGAGACCAATCTACTTCGAGTGATTAAAAACGAGCCAATGGACATTGGCATGCGGTTCACGCATTCCACGCACCGCCCCGCAGCGTGGGTATAAACACGGAAGTGGAAGTACCGCATATCGCTTTTAACTTCTGAGCCGAACGGTTTGCTGTATCAAGCTGTTTCTACGAAGAGTGTTTAGACGAGTCTTGAGGAGGATCGCTCTCTTACCTGGGTGCTGGTGTGACGGCGCGAGTCAGCGAGTGGCCGCTGCAACATACACTTATCTCTGTGTTGGTTGGCTGGGCGTTTCCGTTCTTTGAGTGCTCACACGCAGGCTTGCTATCGGACTGCTGTGAGCCGCGGCCATCTCCCTGAGTGCTTCAGCACTTCTAAAAGAGCATTTCCTTCTAAAAGAGCAACACGGTTTGACTCTGCGTCTTTTTCAAGATGTCATTCAAACAGTGTGTTTCGGGATGCGGTTGTTTCCGGTCCTCATTTGACGGCCACGATCTCTCTTGCACATAAACATGCGAGATTGCGTTCGTGGGTGATTTCATACTCTCTCAGGAGTGTGTGCCATCGAGCGGCCGGCTGACAGCGCGGGTTGTCACGGCAACCCAACGCGTCACTCGGCGCTCTAGATGCGCGGTCGAGACTATGAAACCTCAAACGGGGTTGAGTCCCTTTGCCTATTCCCTGATCTAGTTCCTTTTCTGGTGCACCAGAAAAGGGCTACTTCGGCTAATAAGCCTTGGTGACCTGAGGGTTACAGTGGGGTTTCCCCGCCGGGTACATCCCCTCAGGCCCCCACTCCTCTAGCATCACAAGCATGCTGAGACTGTGTTTGTGGGTGGTTCACGTTCTCTCATGAGAACGTGACCATGTCAGCGCGTTGTTCGTCTTCCCTTTCTCAAGGGCTGGAGCGTTCAGCGCACTGTGTGCCATTCTGATGGCCACGCTCACGGTCTCGCATGCCTGCTGGTAGCTTACAGATGGGATTGCTGGTTCTAAAAAAAAGAAAAAAAAGGGGACCTAGCGTTTCATTTGGGGCTCTGGCAGAGGACAGATGTCAATTGCTGCATCGGAGAGAGGGAAATATGGAACCCCAAAAGGGCCATAATCTGTATAAGTGTTTTTTCCCTCTCTCACTACCCTCTGTCTTGCATGCATGAGGGTAGTCTCGTCCCAGGGGTTATGCAGGAACTGCGTGCGTTGATGGACCTTGCGCTTCAGGCGACGAAAGTCACCGCACGCTCCCTGGGTCAGGCGATGTCCACACTAGTGGTCCAGGAATGTCACGTGGGGCTAAACCTGGCAGAGATGCTTGAGCCCGACCAAGTTCGGTTCCTCAATGCCCCTGTCTGTCAGGCTGGCCTCTTCGGCGACGCCATCGAGAACTTCGCCCAGCAGTTCTTGGTGGCCCAGTAGCAGACGGAGGCAAAAAAAAACAACCCTGTCCCGATGACCAGCTGCTGCCTCCACCCAGTCATTGGTCACAGTGTCTCCACCTGCTTGTTGCCGAGGGCGTCCCCCCCCCCTGCATCTGCCCCTGCTAAAGCCAAGCAGCCTCCACCCAGGCAGCAGGTGGCTGGGCGCAAGGGAGGCACCCAACCCGTCCAGGGTCCCGCAAAGCCTGCAAGCGGCCCTGAAATGGGTGGCCCAGTGAGAAGGGGATCTGCTCTTGGGGAGGTGGTGTCCGCACCCCTCCGTCCCCCCCAGAGGAGGACTGAGGGGAGACTAGGTTTCAGTCCTGCCACTGGCTCTCTGGAGTCCAGTGGTACCCACTTTCTCAAAAGAGCAGTGTCCTCCCTCCCTGGGCTCCAGGAGGGTCATGCAGGCAGTGTGCGACGCCTCCCCTTCTTTCGCTAGTGGACAGCAGTGTGGGCACCGAGGACGCCACCAGGCCTTCTCACCCACACTCTGTCCTACCCTGGAATGCTCAGACGATTTCCAGGGCTCCCGGGTCAGATTCCCGGGCCTCCCTGTCCCTGTCGCCTCACGACTTCATGAAAGTCGCAGAGGCAGCCATTGTTCCGCTCCGAGAACGCGGTGTTCACATCCTCAACTACCTTGACGACTGGCCCATACTAACACAGGGACCTGGTGCTCCGTCACCTCAGCCTGTTGGGCCTTCGGGTTGACCGAGAGAAGAGCAAACTCTGTCCCACACAGAGGATCTCTTATCTCGGTATGGAGCTGGATTCGGTCAATCGGACTGTGCGCCTCACAGGGGAGTGAGTTCGATCAGTGCTGAACTGCTTGAATACGTTCTAAGGCAGGACAGCGGTCCCACTGAAGTTCTTTCAGATGCTCCTGGGGCATATGGCATCTGCAGCCGCGGTAACGCCGCTCGGATTGCTGCATATGAGACCGCTTCAGCACTGGCTTCATGGCCGAGTCCCGAGATGGGCGTGGCAGAGCAGCAAGTACCGGGTCTCAGTTACTCCTTCCTGCCGCCAAACCTTCAGCCCGTGGGCGGACCCTTCATTTCTACGGGCGGGAGTGCCCCTAGAACAGGTGTCCAGGCATGCTGTGGTCTTCGGATGCCTCATTCACCGGCTGGGGGTCCACGTACAACGGGCATGCAGTTTCGGGTCTGTGGACGGGGCCCCAACTGCATTGGCATATCAATTGCCTGGAGCTACTGGCAGTACGTCTTGCTCTGGGCCGCCTCAAAAAGCCGCTACAGGGCAAGCACGTACTGGTCCGCACGGACAGCACTGCGGCGCTGCGTGCATCAACCATCAGGGTGGTCTACGCTCCCGTTGCATGCCCCGGCTCGCCCGCCATCTCCTCCTTTTGGAGTCAGAAGCATCTGAGGTCGCTTTGCGCCATTCACATCCCAGGTGCGCTCAACCGGACAGCCGACGAGCTCTCATGGCAGCCGACACCTCCGGGAGAGTGGCGACTCCATCCCCAGGTGGTCCAGCTGATATGGGGCCTCTTCAGAGCCACACAGGTAGACCTGTTTGCCTCTCCAGAGTCGACCCATTGCCAGCTGTATTACTCCCTGACCGGGGGCACCCTCGGCACGGATGCACTGGCACACAGCTGGCCCCGGGGCCTACGCAAGTATGTGTTCCCCCCAGTGAGCCTTCTCACACAGACACTGTGCAAAGTCAGGGAGGACGAGGAGCAGGTCTTGCTAGTTGCGCCCTACTAGCCCAACCGGACCTGGTTCTCCGAACTAACTCTCCTTGCGACAGCACCTCCCTGGCCCATTCCTCTGAGGAAGGACCTACTTTCTCAGGGACGGGGCACACTATGGCACCCGCGTCCAGACCTCCGGAAACTCCATGTCTGGTCCCTGGACAGGACGCGGAGGTTCTAGGTGGTCTACCACAGGCAGTGGTGGACACCATCACTTCCGCTAGAACCCCCCTCTACAAGGCGCCTCTATGCGTCGAAGTGGAACCTGTTCGTTGAGTGGTGCTCTTCTCGCCGCAAAGACCCCCTAAGGTGTTCGATTAGTGCCGTGCTTTCCTTTCTGCAAGATGGGTTGGAGCGAAGGCTGTCTCCCTCCACCCTTAAAGTGTACGTCACGGCAACAGCGGCGTATCATGACGCAGTTGATGGTAAGTCCTTAGGGAAGCACGACCTAATCGTCAGGTTCCTCAGGGGTGCGAGGAGGCTGAATCCTCCTCGTCCAAACCCAGTACCCTCTTGGGACTTAGCTCTGGTGCTGAGAGCACTCCAGAGCCCTCCCTTCGAGCCTCTGCAGTCTATTGAGCTGAATATCCTGTCCATGAAGACAGTACTCTTGGTTGCATTGGCCTCCATCAAGAGGGTAGGGGACCTGCACGCACTTTCGGTCAACGAATCGTGCCTAGAATTCGGGCCAGGTAACTCTCACGTTGTCCTGAGACCCCGGCCCGGATACATGCCCAAGGTTCCCACCACTTCTTTCTGGGACCAGGTAGTGAACCTGCAAGCGCTGCCTTCAGAGGAGGCAGACCCAGCCCTGGCTTTGCTCTGTCCCGTCCGCGCTCTCCGCGCCTACGTGGACCGAACTCAAAGCTTTAGGACCTTAGAACAGCTCTTCGTCTGTTACGGAGGCCAGCAGAAGGGAAAGGCTGTCTCCAAGCAAAGGTTAGCCCACTGGATAGTGGATGCTATTGTCTTGGCGTACCAGTCCCAAGACGTGCCCTGCCCGTTCGGGTTGCGAGCGCACTCAACTAGGAGTGTAGCCTCCTCCTGGGCACTGGCTCAAGGCGCCTCGCTAACAGATATATGTAGAGCTGCGGGCTGGGCGACACCTAACACGTTCGCTAGATTTTATAGCCTCCGTGTAGAGCCGGTATCTTCCCGTGTACTCGCCCCCAGTGGCCAGTAGCGCTAAGTGCCCGTTCTAGTGTCGGCTTGTGACGCCATTCCCGCCCCCTGGGCCGGATGCGTGCGTTATTTATCTCCAGTCGTGTTCCCCAGAAAATGGCGAACCCTGTCGAGCTCCTCCGTCACCCCTTCGGTGTCAGACGTTGCGGCTGTCTGGTGCCAGGCTTGCACCCGTATGCTTGTGGAACGTGTGTGTAGGCAGGGTTCCATATGTAGCGGTTCCCTGACAGCAACCCCATATGTGTATTCTCCA
Source organism: Paracanthobrama guichenoti (assembly GCA_018749465.1). Taxonomy (NCBI): domain Eukaryota; kingdom Metazoa; phylum Chordata; class Actinopteri; order Cypriniformes; family Gobionidae; genus Paracanthobrama; species Paracanthobrama guichenoti. Next base: position 11,601,325 of record CM031950.1, read on the forward strand.
CGGTACCAGCTACCCTACTTGGCTAGCCCCGTGTCTTTCCCTTGACAGAGCTCGCTCTGTCGTCTCTGGCGGTGTTCTTCCCCACCCTGGGACCAGGCTGGATCCACCCCAGAGACTGCCATATGTTGTACTACCCTGATAGGTTAGTCCTTATGTGTAATTTGCCACCTCTCCTTCCATTTGAAGTTCCGTTTCTAAACGGGCACGCTTTCCCAGCGTTATCCAATAGTCACTTTGAGTGGGTCTTGCAGGAACAGCAGTGACTGTCCTTCCCTGCCTGGAGCCCTGACTTCCTCTCCAATGTAGGAGCGGTCCAGTGAGCTCAAGCAGGGCGCTGGAAGGGCCAGCATCCTGGCGTGTTGGTAGGGATCCCAATTCGTCGGTCAGTCCGACGTACGTCGAACGTGACCGACTGAAAGGGAATGTCTCGGTTACGTATGTAACCCTCGTTCCCTGAAGGAGGGAACGGAGACGTACGTCCCGTCGCCAGGTGCTGTGCTTCAGCTGAAGGCCGAGTCACTTGTCTCGGCTCCTCAGTTGAAAAGCGATATGCGGTACTTCCACTTCCGTGTTTATACCCGCGCTGCGGGGCAGTGCGTGGAATGCGTGAACCGCATGCCAATGTCCATTGGCTCGTTTTTAATCACTCGAAGTAGATTGGTCTCTGAAAACAGATCCCAATTCGTCGGTCAGTTCCGACGTACGTCTCCGTTCCCTCCTTCAGGGAACGAGGGTTACATACGTAACCGAGACGTTTTCATTAGGCCTACTGGATTAACATATTTGAATAACATCATTCTGACAGAGAAACAAGGCCACACTTCCTTTTTCTGTCGGTTGTTAGTCATGGTCTTATATTTATATTTGTTCCTCAATTTGACAGAAGAACATAAAGTCAGTCCAGCTTTATAGAGAACATTTGAACTATTCGAGAAGATAATGAAGCTGGTTTTCTTTCTGGTTTTGCTCTTGAAGAACGGTGAGAATGGTTCCTGTTTTATCTGCTCTTTTTTAAAAGATTATGGAGCGTAAGCATCACTAGGATTGTAATCACCTATTTAAATTTAGTAGCCTATTTAAAATTTTATTTTAGATAAATGTAAAAGAAAATATGGAAAATGTGGATCACAAGCAGTGATAAAAGATGGGATTATGTGTATAATCTCAATTCTCTAAAATGAGAAAACATTAATGTTCAGTATATGTTTTTCAGGAGTGAATCCAACCGAAGGACTCCATGTGACTTATTTATCAGGGCAAATTATTTTAAGATATTACTTTGACCCATATTATAATATACTTGAAGTAGATTGCTGCAGGTTTGATCAGTCAGGTGCTTCCCTTTGTGAATAATAGAGGACTAGTTGCTCTCCCGTATCGAGGAAGAATATTCATCAATAATTATAATGGAGGATTTGAAGTAATAATTACACACCTGAGTGTAATGGATGCTGGCATATACAGATGTGGTTTCAGAGGGTTCCCTGTCACATATGAAGTGGTTGAAGTTACAGTTTCTGGTAAGACTTTCTTTATATTGAAGTTTTTGCATACACTGATTAAAGGTTGATAATTATTTTTGTATATTTATATCTTATATCGGCTGGTCCTACTCATTTGGGAGGTTGTATTTCTTTAATTATTAATGGTTTGTAAAATATATTATATTATATTATATTATATTATATTATATTATATTATATTATATTATATTATATTATATTATATTATATTATATTATATTATATTATATTATATTATAGATATTTTTTTTTTTTTTTTTTTTTTTTTTTTTTTTTTTTTCACAAATAGAGTTAAAAGACACGGCTCCTCTCTCGCCAAAAACCTCCATCAAGCCAACAGTCTGGCCCTCTTCTTCTCCCTCTACACCCATTGCTTCTGAGAAAGACACAAAGAAACTCAGGTACATTTTGTCACAAATATTAACCCCTTACAATTCCAGTTCTTAACAGTCATTGACCTGTGTAACACACAACATTAAGCAGTGACGGCTGGAGACCATCCTACATGCTAGCTGCTGTTTTAAGTGTTCTGGTGTTGGCTGTCATCTCAATGACACTGCTTGTGTATCGCCTAAAGACCAGGAAGAAAGAATCCACAGGTAGGTGACAATGATTATTTTCAATTATCTAAGGATTTATTTGGTTGAACATATTTTTTTCCACCCACAGGAAAAAGTGGAACTTGTGGTTCTATCTCCACCATGGTAAGGGGTTTGTACATATCTTTTCCATTGATGCATGAGCACATGGATTTAGTCCCTTAGCAAAAACATTTCAAAATAGCTCAACATACAGCAGATTAAGACATTTAAGTGTAGGGACACTTTAAAAAAATCAACATTTGGTGACCCTTGAGTTCAACCACAACTTGTTTAGGGCTTAATCTTTTCATTCATTATTCATAATATCTCAGATCTGTAACCAGCTTAATCATCTGTAAAAGGGAACAGCTTGATATACTATATTGCCAAAATTTTTGGAATGCCTGCCTTTACATGCACATGAACTTTAATTACATCCCATTCTTAATCCGTAGGGTTTAATATGGAGTTAGCCCACCCTTTGCAGGCTTTCTACAAAGTTTAGGAGTGTGTTTATGGGAATCTTTGACCACTCTTCTAGAAGCACATTTGTGAGGTCAGGCACTGATGTTGGATGAGAAGGCCTGGCTCACAGTCTCCGCTCTAATTCATCCCAGAGGTATTCTATCGGGTTGAGGTCAGGACTCTGTGCAGGCCAGTCAAGTTCCTCCACACCAAACTCGCTCATCCATGTCTTTATGGACCTTGCTTTGTGCACAATCATGTTGGAAGGGGCCATTCGGAAACTGTTCCCACAAAGTTGGGAGCATGAAATTGTCCAAAATGTTTTGGTATGCTGAAGCATTAAGAGTTCCTTTCACTGGAACAGTGAAACCCAGACTCTTTCATCGGATTGTCAGACAAAGAAGCGTGTTTCATCACTCCAGAGAACACGTCTCTACTGCTCTAGAGTCCAGTGACGGCGTGCTTTACACCACTGCATCCGACGCTTTGCATTGCACTTGTTGATGTAAGGCTTGGATGCAGCTGCTCAGTCATGGAAACCCATTCCATGAAGCTCTCTACGCACTGTTCTTGAGCTAATATAAAGGCCACATGAAGTTTGGAGGTCTGTAGCTATTAACTCTGCAGAAAGTTGTCGACTTCTGCGCACTGTGCACCTCAGCATGCACTGACCCCGCTCTGTGATTTTTATATGGCTGAGTTGCTGTTGTTCCCAATTGCTCCCACTTTGATATAATACCACTAACAGTTGACCGTGGAATATTTAAATGTTTGTAGAAGCAGTCTGCATGGCTAGGTGCTTGATTTTATACACTTGTGGCCATGGAAGTGATTGGAACATCTGAATTCAATGATTTGGAGGGGTGTACAATGTAGTGTTATATAGAGATGGATAGATGATTTCTGAAATCAAACCCTGTCTACTCTGCTCAACATCTCTCCACAGGAGCAGAACAGCATCATCTACTGTATGGTGGACTTCAAGCCCCACCAGGATCCATCTGAACTTTATGCCAATTTGCAGATACACAGTCCAGGAGACACTGATTCTTATTCAAGATTTACAGTCACAACAGAGGAAAGAGTAGAATACTCCACTATTATGAGAGCACCGGCATAAACATTTGTGATCAATGATGTTTCATTGCTTAGATTTTTTTGGTTGTTGTGTTTGGCTACTCTCAAACTGTTCATTTGTTAAATTTGGGTGTTTGACTGAATTTGGATGTTTGACACCCAATGCTGAAGATGCTGAAATCGGTGAAAAACTATTTTTGCAATCCAGTACTTTTTGGCAGCAATGGCTATACCTATCAAAATCCAGAAAAGAGTTTTAGTCACTTCTGTTGAAAGGATAAGTATTGCAGAGCAAGGCAACACAAACATATCTGGTGACGTATGTTGTATGTTAGTATGAAATAGGACATCCAGGACATCCACTTTCCACAAATCATGCCAGTAAATTCAACATCGACATTTTAGGGCACCCTTGCTTTATCTTCATATAGTTTCTTATGCAATTTGATAACCTGTCCATGTTGATCTGCCAGAAGCTCTCAGAAGTGAAGAGAATCCCTTTGCATTCACTGCAGAGTTCATAGAAACCATCTTTGAATAGCATTTTTTTCATATTCTGTGAACTGAAACTTCGATTGAACTGGTTATACAGAATCTGTTCTGTAGACTGTTAAAAAGAAGTGAAATTTAAAAAAGAAGAATAGTCAAATGGTCATCTCTGACTCATACATCTCTAAATGGAAGATAACTGTTGTGTACTCAAAGTCAAATGTTTTAGGTAGCCATAATTTAATGTTGACAACAATGCTTCATCGTTCTTGATGTTGAACTTCATTTTCTATTTGACATATTTACATTAATAAACCTTATTTTATATGCACCAATGTCTTGGTCTAGGGCATATATTTTTTCTCCATTATTTTGTCATTAGTATCTTGGAAAATCAAATAGATAATTTTTCAGTGAGTGTTGACATCCTATTGCATGAAAACAGTGATCATTTGTTTTATTTTTTATATTTTATTGTTGTATTTTTTTAATAGAAATTTGGAACATTTTATTTGGAATATTGTGGCATTTTATGCCATTTCTACAAGTAATATTTTATAATTCTTAAAAACATTATGGGAACATTACTTTTGAATGTTCTGAAGCATTTTTTTTTTTAAAGAAGAAAAACATCCAACTAAATCGTTACAGGAAAAAAGTTCCATAAAAATGCATAAATAATGTTTTTGTGCCAACGTTTTGAGGACGTTATTAAAGACCAGATAACTTTGTTGAACAAATATTCTATTAATGTTACTGGAGGAACGTTTGTTCATAACTTTAGCCAAAGTTCTGTGAACATTCCCTGTTAGTGATGAAACACGTTTTAATGAAATTTTTATTATTATTTTTATTATTGAAAGGGAAGACACTGAAAGAAGATCCAGTTCACATTCACACCCACATTCACACAGTGAGAAAAGCACAAAGACAATTCAGACTGATTATAATTTATTTACAATAACTAAGCCTTCGACATATTTACAGCATATTAAAGATAAATTCATCCAGAAATATGACTCCCTCCTAAGCACGTGTTTGCATGTACACACAACATAAAGGTCTGGTGATGACACTAACTTTGTTTTTACTATCAAGTGTAGCGGATGCCAAGGTAAACCAGTGATTCTGAGATGGACCTTGTGCCACTGTGAATAATGTATGTCTGCGTTTCTGGGGAAGCTGGATAACAGCTTTTTTTGTATAGTGCAAAGTGCATGGGAGTGGAAAATAAAAATGTGCAGAAAGGTGCTATGGCACTTGTATTAATTTTCTTGTGCTATCCTGCTTTCAAGTATTCCCCTCCTCCATTTCTCCTTTTCTTGCACGCTTTCCAGTGTTAAAAGTCTATGTTTTTGAAGTCGCTGGTGCAGCGATATCTGTTGTCGCTGTACCTGGTGCAGACCAGATGTGGCAGGCAGGGGCAAGTATGGTGTTGTCTCTTGCCGGGGAAAGGAACCTGCATAAAAATCAAAGCACTTTATTATAAAGATAACTTTATTAGTCATTGAATTGTATTACTGTATTATTTTTTGAACAGCAAAGCATTGATTATAAAAACATAAATTGCTAAATTCATATTAAAGAATTTTGTGGATATATTTTTTTAAGCCTGACTGCTGTAAAGACATCACCATTCTAATTAAACCTTCGCAGGCGTTAAGTCAGACATTCAAGATTAGATTACAAAACCCTATAGGCTTAGATTTCTGTTTAAGGATCTTGTCGGTTTTATGTCATCATTGAGTCACAAACACCCCCCAAATCTTTTCTTCACCCTGTAGCCTCAGCTGAATAGCAAAGCTTCTGTATCTCTGTATCAGTGAGACAGTCTGACAGAGTGATAAACAGCCCTGATTTGTGAGACATTCGATCGATATCAGTTACACTTATCAGCAGATTCTTTCAAAGCGTTTCTCAGTCATCTCTGGCAGCATATTTACTTCACAATCAGATCAGCTGTTTAAAAAGAGATTGCATTCTTGAATCCGAATGGGTTTCTTTTCACTTTGACCATCTATTGTCCGTTCTGACTAGTGTTTTGCTCTTTCTCTCTATTTCTTCTTGTCTCTTTTTTTTATCGTTCTCTTCTTATAACTGTTAACCTTGGGTTCCCTCAAGTCAGCCAGTCAAATCACTGCTTCCATATTCCGGAGGGGTCTCTCATGGCTCTGTACAGTATGTGTATGTGTGTGAGTGTATCTGTATACCTTGTGGCTGTACGGGTGGCATTCGTCTCCTTCCAGCCCCTGCGGTGTGCACATACGCAGGCCTCGGAGCCACAGACTCACAGCACAGCACAGACTCACACCACACTGCACATCCCTGTCACACGCCTAATACACAAACACGACACGCAATCAGTCACATACTGTATGTCCTTGATTCCCAACACATATTAGATCTTACTTTGGCTTTGTTTACTTGGTTAACATTTTGTACAAATGTATTTGCACATGGGTGATATTTCAGACTTGTTGAGCTTCTATGTGTTTGAATTTTTGAATTCTCCAAGAGGGCAAAATATTATTTTCATGATTTCTGTCAAATCAACTTAGATAATTAATGTGGTATCAGATAACATAATATTTTGAGTTTCTATTTATTAAACCAATCTCCTTCATTGTATTAACTCAAATTTTTAATTTCAATTAACTCAAAATTAAGGCAACCAGGTAATTTACTTTTTTAAGTTAAACAACAATATTTTTTACAGTGAAATGACTTTTGTTAAATATATGACTTATAAATAACATGAAATAATGCCTTTCTCACAGAAAGGTTTTTTCTTTCCCTACGATTTCTCTACAATGTTGTGATAGACCAAGGAGGAAGCCACTTTCTTTGTCAGTCTGTTTTCACCCACCCACATTTTTTCAGGTATATCTTGCAATAGTAATATTTATTATTCTACGTGAAATGAAAATGCTAGATGATAGGGTTAAATATGAGTTAAACTGATGATAGAAACTGAGGATGTTACTGTATAAAGATAAAAAGAATGGGAAACACTGATCAAATGGAATATGGAAATATATGGCTATATAGGAAAATATGAAAAATAAAATCAGATAATGAACAAATTGTCCTTTCAAAAACATTTATTCTAATACAGTAAAATTAATCTGACACATTGGCTGACGAGCAAGTATGCTTTTAGCTTTTTAGAACAAACACAATGAAGGTATATCATAAATAAACTGTATCCATCAGTAACACTTTACAATAAGGTCTAATTTGTAACACAAAAATGCATTAACTAACATTAAATATCAATTAGCAATATATTTTAAAGCATTAACCTATTAGTTAATAAAAATATTAATCTTCACATTAGTTCACAGCGCATTAACTTACAGATACATTTGATCTTAAAAATGCATTAATGTTGATATTACACAAACTAATAAATGCTGTAGAAGTGAAATGTTAGTTCATGTTAACTAATAACTAATGTTAACAAATTAAACCTTATTGTAAATCGTCCATTTTGCCGTTTTTCGCTATTAGTTATTGAAATGAACTGAATACTATTCATTATTATGTATAATTGCATAAATGAATGATAAATAAAAATAAAATGAAATATTAATTTTTTTGCATTAAGAGTAAATGGAGTGAGATTATATGTCAGACTTACCCCTGTGATGACGGCACATCTGCACCAGCTCAGGGACAGCAGGAGCACAGACAGAATCAACACCCTGCTCATAGCAGCAGCAGCGGGACAAACACACACCACTAAACACTAAGAGCGTTGAGTCTTTCTAATTCTCCCTATTGATCTTTATTCTGTCCTGCGGAGCTCCCAGAAGACTTGGTATGGCCCTGAGGAGATGATTTGACTTCTCTGCTGTTCTTCTCTTGTCTCAGAGTGTGGAGTCTTTGGGAACTTCTGAAATAAGGTCTGAGATCTGGCTCTGTCTCTCTCTTTCTTTCTCCATCTCTCTTTCTCTTTATCCCCTCGCCCCTCTTTTCCCCCCACCCACACCTCCGCAGGGACTTCGTCATCTCTTTCTGTATGACGCTGGACCAGATGATGGAGAAGAGACCTTACTGGATGTTTCATTTCAAGCAAATCCTTCCTGATGACACCAACATTAGCACATTTTTCATTGGATTTGGGTGGTTATTAATCAGCTGAGTTAAATTTAGAACAGCATTGTTTGTCAAACTCGTTTACGTGCCCCCAAAAGCCCCATCAATAAGGCTCAAGTACCCCTAATGTGTTCATTTTGTCAACTCATTTTTCACAATTTGTCATCACAATATCATTAATACAATTAAAGTCAACATTTTATAAAATCACAGTTGATATGTGGTTTGAAAACAGATTATACACATTATTAACACATATAGCATGTGTATTCACTGTAAACCCTAACGCTGCAACTCAAATTAAACAAATTAGTTCAATCAAATGAACTTTTATGAGTATTTAGAACTTTCTTTTTCTTTTGAGTTCACAAAACTGACTTATTTTAAGTAATCTGAATTGTTTAATTGCTGAGTTTTATGAACTTGTTTCTTTTAATTTAGACAAACTTAAATTTAACTGAAACTGGGCTGGGATTTCTATTTCCCTCCATGTTTTGCCATGACACTCCAAAGGGAGCGTAAATGCTAAACTTAATTGTTATATAATGTTTTTGTGAGGGGGTTACCATCATGGTGACGAGTGGAGCATGAGCTTAGTTTGAGAGCATGAGCTTACAGTGTGTTAAATGTTCTATATTGCTGTACTCATTCACTCATTCATTAATTAATTATATTGAAGCACTGTGTTACGAATTAGCAAGGCTAGCCACATTTCCACTATTAATAATATTAATAAAGTTAATACAATTATTTTAATTTAAATGTATGAATTAGCTTACTCAAATATTTGTAGTTAAGAGCAATTAAATGTATGAGTACAAAATAAAAATCTGCAAGTTCTGCTTACTTAAACTTTGGAGGGGGAAGGGGGATGAGGGCGGAGGGGGTGGGGTTCTAATGCTATTTCACGCATTATGATAAAATGTTAAAGGGTTGGATTCTCATGCTAAACGGAGTATTGACTGAGTATTTCTATGTCAAATACACTCATTCAAGCAAGTTGGAAGTATGGCTCCATGACGTCACAATGGGCAGTATTACTTGTATTGCCACTTCTCCCGAATGAGCACGAGCGCATGTCAACCAGAGCAAGAGCAAGAGCAAGAGCAAGAGCACGCCCATCAACGTCGGCAGCACTGTCATTTTGTTTTTAGACCATGAAATCAACAATGTCACTAAAGAAGTGCGTTTTTGGTTGTGAGGGAAGGATAACCTTATTCAGCTTCTCAAAGAACCCAGTGTTAAGGAAACATTGGATGCAGTTTGTTTTTCCGGGGTGTGTGTGTGTGTGTGTGTGTGTGTGTGTGTGTGTGTGTGTGTGTGTGTGTGTGTGTGTGTGTGTGTGTGTGTGTGTGTGTGTGTGTGTGTGTGCGTGTATGCTCGCTATGCCCACTTGCCAAATAATTTGGGTTTACAGTGTAGGTATAATAGTTTGTATAATTTTTAGTATCTGCATTAAATGCAATTTATTAAATTATGAAAAGAATATTAGAAAAGATTATTATAAAAGAATATTAGATTATATATTATATATATATATATATATATATATATATATATATATATTTTTTTTTTTTTTTTTTTTTTTTTTTTTTTTTTTGAGGGGATTTGTAATGAAGTTGAAGTTGAAGTTGAAGTTTATTCGTCATTACACATGTACAAGTACAGTATAACGAAATGAAGTTTGGAGCAAGCCAAAATGATGTAAGAGCTGTGAGGAGTCTGAAATTATGAAACAATAATTAGAATTTTTTTTTAATGATTTACTCAATCAAAGAGAAAGAATATTTCACACCTTCATCATCTAATATCCTTTATGCATCCGGTTTCATGCACAGCTTGTTAGTCATTTCCTTTTACCCCCATTCCCTTATTCACTTCTCCACAAGACACTTGTTCATTTTACAGGAGTCCACAAGCCATAATTATCACCTTCTCATTTGAATCATTAGGAATCATCACCCTTTACATCGCCAAAGTAATGTCAGTCTTGCAGCCAAGTTTCAGAGTACCAACCAACACAAGTCAAGTAAGTTCATAGGAAATGAGTCATCAGCGCAAGGAGTTGACGAGAGAAACGTTTATTTTTGCTTCCTGACAATATGATGCAGCTCGCAGGTAAATCACAACAAATTAAGCACTTGTCAACTCATTTGAGACGTTTAAGCCTACAGTCACTTCATGACATAATATGCACTGTCATTCACTGACAATTTCCTATTTACAAGTCTTAAATGTGCCAGTCAGGCACAGACGGTTAAACATATTCGACATCATGTCCTCTCAAGCCTTAAAACTTCTTTGACCCAGCAGTAACAAGAATAATTACATCTCATCATGGACACATGTGCCCTACTCACTACAAACAGGTCATTTCTCATGAAAGGACTCTTCAGTTTCTCGTGTCAAGTTCAATCTGGTCTAGTACTTCAGCTTTTGCTGCTGTGAAGTCATTGGAAGGCCCACACTGAATCAGTGCCCGCAGAACTTCACACAAAGCTCTGCTGTTTTACACAGAATTAGAATGCCTGTCATTCAAAAAAGCCACTTGCATACATGTTTAAATATTTTGATAGTGCTTTTGACTAATAATTCAGCGAACAATACATTTAAAGAAATACATTGATGACATCTTATGTGGCCTTGCACTCTGTCCGGCACTCGGGAGTCAGAAGAATATGGAAATGTGGATATGGGTATGAACTGCTGATCATCAAAGCCCCTGGGATGGAGATACGTGATGGAATGCAATTATACAGAATCAATGAGCTTACTTGAAATTATAGCTAAATAAAATATCCAGCTTGACGGCAATTGAAGTGAAGGATAGCCGACTGGAAAATGTCATTCCTATCTGTTGGGATTTGATTTACGTTTAGCGAGAGCATGAAAATGCCATTGGTTAGTCAGCAGTGCATTACTTGGCTGCAGTGAAAGTGATGGATGCCACTGACGCCCGGGCCACGTAATTACATTGCAACTTTTTGCCCCGTCAGCAGACCAACTTGGCTCTAACTGCACAGGACTGGGCAGAAATCATCAAGCGTTGCCAGCAGGGAAGATCCTACGTTGACTAAAAAGAGCTTGGAAGCTGTTAAACATAACTTCATAATAAATGCAATATGCACATTGAACCACAAAGAGGTGAATTATATTATATTGATTATATTATATCAGATCATGGCCTTTATAATTTATATAAATTATGTAATTGATTATATATAATGTTATTTACTTAATAATTCACATACTTCTAGTATCTTACAAGATCTTGGCACTTAGGATCTTAATATATTATTAATGCATCTGTCAAGAGAGAAATTAAGGGGAAATAAATTTAATTTACCTCACCTTATATCCATAAGGCCGCATGCATTCTGGAAACCTGAACCTGTTCTGATGGGCTCTAGAGGGACAGAGATGGCTGATGATGCTCTGCTTCCTTCCATTTGCATGCATATTGAGTTCAATAACCTGATTTATACTTCACAATTTGCACATATACAAACTAGTAGGTTGTATTTTTAAGTGTATACAATGTGCTCACAAAACACAAAAGACAGAGTGCCTCACTATCATTCAAAATAAAGAAGACAGCATCAGTTTCTGATAAAAAGCTTCTGCTCAAATACAGTTGATGGCGAGGAGCAGGACTGTTCTTTTATCCTGCTTTTGGTCAGAGCACGGGGTCGTCTAGAGAGATATCAACACTGAACATTCACATGTTCCCCTGGGAGTTCTCATTGACAATGACAGCTAAATGTTAGGTGTATTTGCCCTTTAAAGAATTCTTTAAGAATGTATTATTGAATTTTTTTTTTTTTTTTTTTAAAGAAAAAGAAGAAGAGGAAGAAAAAAAAAGATGTTGATCTAGACACTGAACCATCATCCTCTAATAACAATAGTCCTGCAGGAGCGTTCATCTAAAGCTGGTTGCTGTATTTTGGTACATTGTAACTGATTTCTAAGTGGTCCAAGCTGGTCCAGCAAAACAACAGCTATTAGCATGTTAGCCTAATTGTTCAGTTCTCCTGTCACACTACATCAAATTAGCTTAAATATGTATTAAACCCAAACCATTGCAGACTACACAGAGAGTGTTTCGCTGCTAACAATATTTTCTCCTTATTGACAAGACTGACTTGAGTTAGATGACGGTGGATCATATTCGCTTCGCTTATTGTTTTTTCCTCGCAGGGCGCCGTAGCGCTCGAGTCGCGTGTTAGGATGTCAGCTGACATCCCGGAAGTAGTCCAAAATAATAACTGTCGCTTCTCCTCTCTCCACAATATTTACTCTTTTCTGTTAATTTAACAGGGTTATTTAAGCCACTGTTATGGAGGGTGCACTTGAGCAGCATCTTGATGATACGTACGTTAAAAACATTATCGTTCTTTACCAAGCATATATACTTGTTTGGTGTGTTGCTTTACTAATCTGTGTTTTCTTACACTAGGATGAAAAATCCTGCCATTGTTGGGGTTTTGTGCACAGACGCTCAAGGCCATAATCTAGGGTGTAAGTATCGTTCTGTCTCGTTCGTCCACTAGGTCATGATGATAGTAAGACTGTATTTGCGTAGTTTACATAAAACATTTTTCAGCAACATCAACAACATAAATTTTAGGTTAATATTTACATAAGTGTATAAGGGAAGGTGTATTTGAACCAATTCAGTTTTAATTTAACATGACTATCGCGGAGCACTGGAGGGTAAAACAGCCATAGAACTGCAGCACAAACCTGTCCATTTAAAAAAAATATATATGTGAACAAGATGCAGGTTTTGGGCATTTGTGATCCATATACAGCACCTATTGCAGTATTTCAATCATTAAAAACCGTTTTTAAAACGTGAAAAAACACTTACAGGGTGAGTTGCGCCAATCAACACAGATTAACTGATCGGGATGAACCGACGCCAGGCTAAAGAATCCTTATTAGTGCAACCCACCCTTAAAGTGTAACTGTGATATTAAAAGATTAAATTCAGTTTACACCTTTTTGGTGTTGCATACTATATACAGGCGAGTAGATGAGCCAATAATATGAACGCAACATTTACTTTATAATGGTTTTCGATGGGTAAAAACTTAACGAGAAACCTTGTTTTGCATTAATATTCTGTGTTCATTTGCTTGCCTGTACAAAGTATGCAACATCAATAAGATGTATATTGACTTTGGTCTAATATCACTGTCTTACAAAAATTACAGGCGGACAATGGAGGAAAGCCATAGACTGGAAAAATATAGGAAGGAAAAGCCTCGTTTTGCCCTCCAGGTGGGCGTTCCTTCAATGGTGTGACGTCACGTGAAAATTACTAAAGCTTTGAATGTTGTTCGGTTTACTTCCATAAAATTGGGAACATCATTACTATTCAAATTGCATAACTTTACATCAGGGTTGTTATCCTCATACTAAAATTATTAAAAACATAATGCGTTAATTACCATAGAAAATACATATTAAACATTAAACTGAATGAAAATGAGAAATGCTGCTTAGGCAATTGCATTAAATTTAAGTTAAAGTACTAAAACTAGAAATACTTAACAAAATGTTTGTAACAAAATTACAAGCAATTAAATTGAAATGATAAAAATATAAAAAGGAAAACTAATTCAAAATATTTATTAAAAATATTGTAAAATAACACATTTATTTCACCTTTTTCTCGCAATTCCGATTTTAAAACTCACAAGTTTTTCCTTAGAATTGTGAGATATAAACACGCAATTGCAAGAAAAAAGAGTCAGGATTATGAGATGAAAAGTCACAATTATGCAATTAATTAATTAATGCAAGATTGTCTCACTTTTTTTTTTTTTTTCTTTTTTTTTTTTTGTGCACAAAACAATATAAGTGAAATTGAAATGCACTTTATTATTCCCAAGGGAAATTTGTCTTGAACTCAAGGTGCGTTTATACTGACTGACACATTTGGGTCCATAAACAATAAATGCAACAATACATAATAATAAAAACACTCCTGTAAAAACCTACCCTTAACATAACATTCATTTGTTGTTTAACATTTTAATTGAGGTAGGCATAAAATATATATATATTTTTTAAATGATTGTCTTCCAGAGGGCAGCAATTCATACTCAGTGTGCGATATGTGCTATGCTTCAGGAAAAATTGTATGTGCTTCCCTAAGAACTAACTGTTCATACAATGACTCAAAGGACTGATGTTCCTTTTTCCCTATGGTCTTTATTGCTATTTTTACCAGGTACGCAAGCTTAGACTTTGCTTGAACTATAAGGTTACCATACTGTAATGTCATATCTAATTATGCTCTCTGTAACTGCCTGATAAAATAAACACCTCATTTTCTGGTTCACTCCATAAATCCTAAATCTGTGCAGAAAATATAATCTGCTGCACACGGGAGCAAATTAAGCAAATACAGAGTTAAACCACGGGAGCAATATAGTTAAATATAGTGTTTAATAAAATATAAAGTTATAGAATTGTGCTTCTATATGGGTTTTCTTGAATGTTTGAATAATGTTATATGACAACGACCCATGTACTGCAACTGTAAACTTGTTTTAATCTCTAGGCCGTGGGTCGCTCTCTGATGAACATGGAGGAATTGTGTCTGTACTGGCCAAGCAAGCTGCTTCTCTAACCAAAGACCCCACTGACTTCCCTACTGTGTGCCTGGAGTCTGACTGTGGGTAAGAAGCTTCTGGATTAAGCTTAATTTTGAGAGAGAACAAAGAACAAAACAAACTCCAGATCTTAAAGGCTTTGTATCCTCATCCTAAAGTTTATTATAAATGACTTATCATATATATTGCAGCCACTTTTTAAGTATTAATTGGGAAACTTTTGTAATTCTGTCATTGCAGGAACATTTTGGTGAGAACACATGGAACAATTACACTGGCCGTGCATAAGATGGCATCATGAATTCTGTTAGTATCTAATTGTCAGATATTGAATGTGTGCAGTGTTTTTAAACATTATTACTTTGAGTTTGAAAAGCTTTAACCATCTATTGTCAGCAACATAGAAGCTTAATGATTGGCTGAGATCAAGTCTTCCATCATATCAGAATGTTTTTCCGTGGTTAATCACTAATTTCTTTTCCAACGTTTGTACTTTCTTATAACCATAAACCACAGTTCAGATGTGTTTACTTGCTTTTTCATTCAAACAAAATAGTTTCCAGTTAATAAATTGTGTTATTTAAGGAAACTAATTCTGATTGTGTCTAATTTGCACAGAAGTGAGAGGTGCTTTAGTTGAAGTACCATAATGTGTCAGAAGGGGGCAGTAGTTATAACACGTTTAGCATGAAGCAGATTACTGAAAATCACCAAATCAGAGTAAAGGAGTTTTCATTCATTAAGTATTTCACAGAGAACATTTTAAAAGTTCATTATGAGCTGTAGATTATATTATCAAAGGTGAGACGGGTGAGATGTTAAGCCATTATTTTTTTAAACAGAGATATAAACTTTGAGAGAGCCATTTATAACGAGGCAACTAATTATTGTTTTTTTCGGAAATATATTATCCCTATCCTTTTTCTTTTCTTTATGTTTGTTTGGATTGTATTGGTTTATGCATATTTTTGTCATGCTCACTCTCCAGTAAAGCATATTAGGGGAGGAAAAATGAGGTATCTGAAGATTGCTGAATTTTTTTATCAGTCACTCTGGCCTGTCATGAAGCGTTTCTTCTGAATGCATGTGATGACTGGTGAGCCAAACTTGAGTTTATTGGCCAAGTTTGCAGTTAATAAGAAAACTTCCAATAGGTTTACAAAGAAAGCAGCATGAATTCTAAGAAATCGAGCAAATCGAGAATGGGACAAAAAAAGTTTGATGCACTGTATCTGTAATGTATTATTTGTAATTTTTAGGAAATGTTCTGAATTTCTAACTGTTTTCAAGCACTGAGAACAGAAAGCAATGTAACCCAGACAGCAACATAGTGCCGGCCCAGATCCGGGCCACATCTGGTACACGATTCGACACGTACACGTACCAGATGTGGGCCGGATCTGGGCCCACACCATGTTGCTGTCTGGGAATCGTCATCATAGCATGTGTGGGTGAACTTAACATAATTTCATGACTACTAAGAGAAAACGCAGTTTAAAAAAAAAAATTGCCATGCCATTTATACAACCAAAAGGACCAATTATATTTGAATTGCAGTTTGACAATTTTGGGATAGCTAAACTAAACAGAAGGTTGCAGAAGGTTTGTGTGCGCTTAAGTCAGAAGATAAATTCTCTAAGTACATTTGTATGGTTATTAAAACATTACAGCAAGTGTATTTATGGAAGGTTTGACCCATTGTGCCATAATGAGACCTGTGTAAGGAAACTTGACACATGGTAATGTTTACCTGCTACAGTATTAAAATGTAATTATTCAGATAATCCAAGACAGTCTGTCATTCATTACTGTCTATTTGCCTGTGTTGTTCTACCAGCCTGAAATATTAACCTGCCTTCAGCTGAAGTTTTAAGGGCCTGGGCTTCTCGCATTAGTTCTCCCCAAATGGTGATATCCATCCAAATACCTGTGCATTCATAATTTGCCCCTGAAGCTGTCACAGTGTAGTGACCTCTTTCAAATAGCCACAGTCCAGGAAAGCCTCTGAAATTAGTTCCACTTCAATACTTGGCTACTAGGTTCCGGTCACATGGTCAATAAATGCAGGGGCCGGTTTTTGGCTCAGCACAGCCTGAGCGCATTGCATCCGATCTGTGCCGGTCCAAGGGGTCAGATGTGATGCCCGAGAGACTCAAAGACTAAGGGCAAACTTTCATAAAGTAAGAGAAATCAAGCACAGAGAGTCCAGCCATGTTCAAGGATGACTTTGATAAGACATACCACCACATAGGCGGAGCTGTAACCGGGAAATCCACGGATGTTGCCCGTAGCGCTGCTGCAGATGCGCGCATTAGGAAACTACACAAATCAAGTCTTAACAAGTGAAATCTGGAATAAACTGACTGATATCGTCTCGGGAAATATGGTAAGTGCTTATTTTCGTCGCCAACCATATGTTTGCATTCATAAAATGGTCCTTGGCCATTAATAAAATGGTCCTATATCTCATAATATTAGGCTACTGTAGATTCATTAACGTTTTTTTGTTGTTTGTTTGTTTTTTTGCGGACTATTTTGACGGATTTCTTGTATTTAGTAAGTCATAAAATAGTATTTGAGTCTTTACTTGAATACAATTATAACTTGTTATTTTTCAAATGTATGTACTTTTAAAATTAATTGGTTTCATAGAATCAGCTTGCAAATGTAATGTGTTTTCACTGTTTTGTTAATTATTTAATGTATCTGAAAAATGTGATGGGCAACAATGCGTGTGAAACGAGAGAGAGCCTATTTGGGATGAACTTTTTTTTTTTTTTTTTTTTTTTTTTTTTTTCCAAGTAGGCTACTTCACTAACAGAAAAGTCAAAACCGACATGTTTTATCAGAACATGAAGCTTTGATCATACAATGCTGGAGGTTAAATGACAGTGTTTTTTTCTTCATCGACTGTTATCGATAGGTGTAAAGTACTGCACTCCAGTAGCGCGCATTCACATGAACGCCGCTGGGCTCGCGCGAACCACACATGAGCGCTATGCGGCTGCGGATAGCGCGCGACAGCATCAGCTCTGGCGTTTGGGGTAAGTGCATAAGTGCAACACCCTCGTGATTTTCCACACTGCTTTGTGTCATGGTATATAGGATTATAAACTAAGCCTAAGTTTTTAGACGTTTAACTATACAACCTTACTGCTAGTTGTCGTCGGTGTAGTTATCGACGTTTGAGGATGATCACGTTGTAGACAGTGTGGGATGTCCTGGACGGTGCGTTCCCAATGTGAATCTTTGAAGGGTGCAAACCCTTTACAGACGTTTGCTTAAATAAAAGTTAGGAGTCACGCGGACTGTTTTCATTTATGGCAATGGCAGTGCATTAATAAAGTAGACTTGAAGAGTGATGCTGTATCATAATTTATAAAGTCCACATAAAGACACTTTCTCACAAAGTTAGAATACGCTCTGTTAATCTACCTCAGTCTTACCAAAACTACTAGTATGTTTTACATGTTTTGTAGAATCTCAATGTTTGATGTAAATAAAGACACTGGGAGGCAATGTGTGGAAATGTACTTCTGTGAATGTATGCGTTTAGAAAACACAGTGAATCAATGGGAGAGGTCAAAGAATTTCCTTCCCCTGGCTGTAATGTCACAATGACAAGATTGCATTCGTAGAATCATCAAATGAGAGAGAGTTATAGATTTAAATACAATTCTCACTTGAATTGAGGTTAGATATCTAATTAAAAAGGATCAGCCCCCTTGCGCAAATCCAACACAAGAAAAAAAGGGCCCACAATCATAGGGGTGTAAAGTTCCACACAGGTATGCCAACGCTACAATGTTTTAAAAAATATGAGCCAAAAGCAGCATTCTGACTTTTCACCGCCGTTATGAAGGCTTGTGACTCCCAGTCAGACATCTCTAACAATGAATGTAAGATTAACTGCGTCATGCGTCTGGCATCATACATGACAATTGTGAAAATTAGTTATTTAAAGGACACACACCTTTAATAACCAATCATTAAAGATTCTTGTGTAGGGACGATTAAAATCAGAGCAAGTTATAACACAGTTTGTGTAACAGGTTCATCAAATACAAGATCTTCAAGTTGAGCTTCGTGCAGAAGATGAGACAGAGTAACTAAGGCCCTTCATTTTCCTGTGCAACAACTATGCTGCCAAAAGAGCAACACTGGTGAGTCTGCAATTCCAATGTCCTTTTATTTATGCATTTATTTTAACCTTATTGATCGATTTTGTGAATTTCATCATCCAAAACTCTCCTTCCCATGTTAGTGACTTTAAAATTGAATACATTATCATATTTAGGATGGTAAAATGTTTTGTTCAGTTTCTGCTTTTAAGACATTAGAATGCACAAGTGAATGTATACCGATCAGGCATAACATTATGACCACTGACAGGTGAAGTGAATAACACTGATTATCTCTTCATCACAGCACCTGTTAGTGGGTGGGATATATTAGGGAACAACTGAACATTTTGTCCTCAAAATTGATTTGTTAAATCAAAATGGGCAAGTGTAAGGATTGGAGTTAGTTTGACAAGGGCCAAATTGTGATGGCTAGACGACTGGGTCAGAGCATCTCCAAAACTGCAGCTCTTGTGGGGTGTTCCCGGTCTGCAGTGGTCAGTATCTATCAAAAGTGCTCCAAGGAAGGAACAGTGGTGAACCAGCAACAGGGTCATGGGCGGCCAAGGCTCATTGATGCATGTGAGGAGCGAAGGCTGGCCGTGTGGTCCGATCAAACAGACGAGCTACTGTAGCTCAAATTGCTCAAGAAGTTAATGCTGGTTCTGATCGAAAGGTGTCAGAATACCCAGTGCATCGCAGGTTGTTGCGTATGGGGCTGCATAGCCGCAGACCAGTTAGGGTGCTCATGCTGACCCCTTCATGGAAACAGTATTCCCTGGTGGCTGTGGCCTCTTTCAGCAGGATAATGCGCCCTGCCACAAAGCAAAAAATAGTTCAGGAATGGTTTGAGGAGCACAACAACGAGTTTGAGGTGTTGACTTGGCCTCCAAATTCCCCAGATCTCAATCCAGTTGAGCATCTGTGGGATGTGCTGAACAAACAAGTCTGATCCATGGAGGCCCCACCTCACAACTTACAGGACTTAAAGGATCTACTGCTAACATCTTGGTGCCAGATACCACAGCACACCTTCAGGGGTCTAGTGAAGTCCATGCCTCGATGGGTCAGGGCTGTTTTGGCAGCAAAAGGGGGCCCAACACAATATTAGGTCATAATGTTATGCCTGATTGGTGTAAATTACAATTTGGTGGGATTTTGTTTCTCTGTGAACAAGATGAGAAAAAATATATAAATTACAAAATAGTGAAGATATACATATAAGAGAAAAAAACAAAGACAGAAGATATAATGATGAAAGTCTTATTTTTCTCTAATTACTCAAAATTATGAGATCAAAAATTTTTTTTTTTAATGTGTATATTTCTACATTTTTATTGATGGCCCTTTTTGTATATATGCATGTTTTGCTCTGACATTCAAAACAAAGTGACCAGTCCTGCATGACTGTCATGTAACTGATAATGACATAATGATTTACAAAGCACGAGGACATAAACATTGCTGTTGTGACCAAAAAAAAAAAAAGTGCTTACTCAAATGCTGCTTAGGGCAGTTACCAAAAATGCAATTAGCTCTGGATTTTTAAGAGGCTTTTGAGTGAAAGTGTTGGAGTGAGGAACAGGGTGGATCAGTCTGCCACAGTACCTTTCCAATACAACTTCCTGCACTTCCCCTTGAACCAAGGCATTCACACTTGTGGTCTTGCATACATACATGCATGCATGCAAGCACACACACATGCACAGACACATTCTGGGGTGGCCCACAATAAGCACATGGAAGGAAATGTTTCAACTTACAACACACTGGCCCAATTCATTGCTCTGTAATCCTCTAAGCAGTTTCTGCATGCTTTGGCCTCCCCACTTGTCTATCTTCTCTTGAAGGAACACCCAACTACTTTATGTACGAGACAAACCACATATTTTCTTTCTGACACCGTTGTGTTTTCAACAATGAAGCTATGAATTCCCGGAGCTGTTTTTGTCTTTAAAAGTTATACACAACAGTATTAAGGCACCTACACACTACGAGATAATTGGGCTGATTTTGGGCTGACAATTCTAGGTAAAGTCACAATTATCTACAGATTTTCTTATCTGATTTTTCCAGCAGTGTGAAGTCTTAAGAGTGATTGAATCTGCTCGGAAGAATGCCGGGGCCACACCAATCTCAAATTGTAAATATCTAACATGTTGAATATTTACGATCAGAAATCCTGTTTGGAGGGAAACCTGAGGACAAATGCACACATATTCTGTAGATTGTCAAATGGAACTAAACAATACCCAATCAGAAAGGAAGCATAACACAACCTAATCCTTGTCTAAACCTTTTTCTTAAAGGCAGTCCAAACACTGTTATCGCCATTTCTTCTTGCCCGTCGTCCGCCATGTTTGTTTACTCTGAAGTCACGTTTGATTGCAAGATTTTGCGAGATTTTCCATGTTCACAGTCGGGAATCTGGTTGTTTGTGAATGAAATCGGTTTGTGTGTGGTGTGTTGTCTTGGTGACAATGGGGCACTCCGCGCACTATATATGTAAAAAAAAATAAAAATAAAAACTTTAAATCTTTAAATTTTGTCGTCATGTTTGTGGTCTCTCACATAAAAAAAAAAAAAGACTGATAAGATTTAAAAAATCTTGTGTGTTCCAGCCTTTAGATAAAGGAATAGTTCATTCAACAAAGAACATTTTCTTGTCAATTACTTTAAAACTTGAGATGTTTTTAGCAGTATGACCAAGCTGCTCTTTTCTATACAATGAAAGTGAATGGTGACCATGACGTTTCAAAAGATTTGAAATATAATCATATCATCATATAGTCTACTTTTATGGGGTTTCTTGATAGTGTTTTTGGAGCTTGGTCCCATCCACTTTCACTGCAATGATACCGTTCAATATAGCTCAAATATTATACTAAATGTCTCCTTTTTTATGTTCCACGAATGAAAGAAAGAAAATCATACAGGTTTGAAATAAAATAAGGGTCAGTTAATAAATATATTTTGATTGAACTATACCTTTAATATAAAAAGTGTATTTTATATAAAATTAAATTTATATATATAAAAAAAAATATATATAATGTTTCCGCTTCAGCTGGAACCACCCGAGGTGCTGACTTTGATTGCTCTGTATTTATACTTGAGCAAGCATTTATCTCTGTGAAACATTTCAAAGGGATTCGCCACCTACACAGGGACTCGCTGTTCGATTAACTTTATGCCAGGTATTTGTTTGAACGAACCCGCTATCCTTTGACCGTTCTTTCGCTCAGTCTCTCTATCATTTTGAACACTGTACTAGACACACATTGTATTCAGCTGTATCAGCTGTAAATAAAGAGGTCTCTGGACTGGATCCAAAACACTTCACCTCATACTGATCACCAGATTAAACCAGTGGCATCATCATGTCACTTAAATTTTAACCACTCTAAACAGAATAAACCATGGTACTACTGATGTCATCATAATCCATTACCTCCTGGAACAGAAAATATTTAACAGATAGCCCTTAGATCACACCACATAATGCTGGTTATACTGTATTTGGGTCCAGTGCAAAAGAGATAGAAGAGTGACAGGAGTGAACTTAAAAATGAACTGTAATGCATGGGGAAAATTTGAATTTTTTTTTAAGATTGCCTTCTAAATCTAAAGCAAAACAAATCATCGTTGGTACATTTGTCATTGTTTTAAGTGAACCTGTTGATGTAATAATTGATAATAACCTAATGTGTTCACAGAAGCCTTTTTATCTGTAAGTGGTTGTATGTTTCAAAAAATGTTCAATATTCAGACAATATTCAGCCTCGTTCAGACTGTCAGTCCAAATCTGATTTTTATGCATATCCAGTTGGATTCTGATCATGTTTAGCAAGTGTGAATGGCAAGAAATCGCATGAAATGCGTTTTTTACAAATCTGCTTGAGCCACATTGAGATTTGTAATCCATTTCTAGCAATCTATTTCAGTCTGATCGCTCTAATCGGATTTTGCGTGGTTTATATGGCTTTCTTGTCACTGCAGAAACAAAGTTGTGTTTTTGAAAAGTGCCAGTCGACAGTCAATAATTTAAACCTTGTTCAGACTGTCAGTCCAAATCCAATTTTTGTGCATATCCGATTGGATTCAGATCATATTTAGCAAGTGTGAACAGCAAAAAAAAAAAAAAAAATCACATGAAATGCAGGAAATTTTACAAATCTATTTTGAGCTACATTCATATGTGTACGCATTTCTGAAAATCCATTTCAGTCTGACTTCGTGTGGTGACACTTTCTCGCGCAAAACATTAACATACCAGACATTGTTAAAGTAAACATGCTGAAAGTCACAGAAACTAGGTTGTGTTGTTGGAAAGTGCTGGTCGAGCAGAAAATTACAATATAATGAAGACATGAAATCTGATTAGAGCGGTCAGACTGAAACAGATTTCCATAATTGCAATTTGTATAGGATTTCAAACAACATATGAAAGTAGTTCAAAATGGATTTGTAAAATTTCATGTGATTTTTTTATTTTTTTTTATTTTTTACTGTTCACACTTACTAAATGTGATCGGATTCTAATCGGATATGGACAGACAGTCTGAGCGAGGCTTTAGATCACATTCCAATCCCGTACACAAATAATTGGATTTGGACTGACAGTGTGAAACTTTATCACTCACAGTGGATGCATTGTATTAAGTGTATTAAATATATTAAGTGGGTGTGGTGATGTTCCAGTGATGGCAAGGCTGCCAAAACCTCCTGCAATGAAGAAAAAGCCAAGGCCATGAAGAATGAAAAGGAGGTTGTGTATGTGGATCCACCAGATGGCGGTTGGGGTTGGATGGTGGTTCTGCATTGTTTCCTGGTATGTCATGAATACCACTTTTGATAAAGAGCTTTGTGTTTTTTATTTGAGCTAAACTCAGTTGAATCTTCTGCTGTGTTTTCAGGTGAACGTGTTGGTGATGGGTACATTGAAGAGCTTTGGGATCTTCTTTGTGGCACTGCAGGATGAATTTGGAGGCTCGTCCGAGAGCATAAGCTGGATTGGATCCATAATGTCCAGCCTCAGGCTCTCCGGAGGTACGGTAACCATAGCAACCATCTTCAAACCAAAGCATCAATATGAGAGGTCATGAACTTTGTTTGTGACTTGTTAGGTCCGTTGGCTTCGGTGGCCTGTGCCAAGCTGGGGAACAGGGTTACCTCCATAGTGGGGGCGCTTTTCGTCAGCGCCGGCTTTCTCACCAGCATATTTGCCACCAGCGTGGTCTACCTTTACATTAGCATGGGTTTAGTTGTTGGTGAGTATTGTGTTTTGTTTTATAAATCAAAGTTAAATATTGGAGGGTTATCATGCAAAAAGTCCTTTACACGGGGCAGTTGTGGCCTAATGGTTAGAGTCAGACTGGAACCTGAAGGTTGCAAGTTCGATCCTCAATACTGACAGGAAATGACTGAGGTGCCCTTGAGCAAAGCATCTAACCCCCAATCGCTCCCCAAGCGCCACAGCAAAAACGGTTGCCCACTGCTCCGGGTGTGTGTCCACGGTTTGCAGTGTGTGTGTGTTCACTACTCACTACTTCTAATGTGTGTGCACTAATTTGGATAGATTAAATGCAGAGGAAAAATACCATACTTGGCCTTCACATGTCACTTTCACTTTTTCACTTTCAAAACTTTGATCTTTCCAGGTCTCGGGTTTGCTCTTCTTTATCAGGCCACATCCGTTGTAACAGTGACCTATTTCCGAAAGAGGCTGGCAACTGCCTATTCTATTGGACGCTCTGGCATGGGTCTGACCTTTGCCCTCGCGCCTTTCACTCAGCTGCTTTTGGATCAGTATGCTTGGCAGGGTAATTAGCTTTCAGATACATTATTATAAAAGTTGTATTGTAATATCTTTATACATCTTTAACTGAAATTCATATTATTATTATTATTATTATTTCATTATTATTTCAACTCTTTTTGTGATGGAAAAGCTGGATTTTCAGCATCATTACTCCAGTCTTCAGTGTCACATGATTCTTCAGAAATCATTCTAATATGCTGATTTTATACTCAAGAAACACATTATTATTATTGTTTGAAAATGGTTGTGCTGCTTAATCAAGTCTGGATGACTTTTCAGGATTTTTTTGAGGAGACAGAAAGTTTGAAGAACTGCATTTATTTGAAATAGAATTTTGAGTAATATTATTATTTACTGTAATTTTGCAGCAATTTAAAATATCCTTGCTGAATAAAAGCATCAATTCCTTTAAAACAAAAAAAAACAAAAAAAAAAACTTATTATTCACATTGACGTTTTTTGTTCTGTCTTTAGGAGCTCTGTTGATTTTGGGAGGTCTGATGCTGAATCTGGTGGCTTCTGGGATGCTTTTGCGGCCCATTAACGTTAAACCTCCAGCTTCACCCATGTCAAACTCCACCATTCATCAGGCTGGATCTGAGAAAGATCCTCTTAAGAACACTATGAATGGCAACACGCCTGTGTCCAATGGCACTTCCAAAATGGACAGCTCATCCCCCAATCACAGGGACATACTTATAATAGAGAACCCAGCTCATGAGCAGAACACTCTTCCACATCTGGAACTCAAAAAATCCATCCAGAATGGAGTGAACGGAACGGATGGCAGTCAAAGTAAAACGTCCCCTGAGATGAATGGGGTTTCTCCTGTGGATGCGTTACTTGAGAACAGCAAAACAGAAAATCTTCCTGAAAACCACCAAAAAGTTCTGGACTTCTCGCTATTGAAGAACCCTTTCTTTTGCATCTACACCTGGTCGCTAGTCTTCAGTCAGCTGGCTTATTTTATCCCTTACTTCCATTTGTCTGCAAGGGCCCGGAACCTGGGCATTGACCCCATGGATGCTTCCTTCATCATCTCTGTGGCTGGTGAGTCATATTACCTTTGACCAACCTATGTAACACTAGAGTTTTGTTTTTCCACTTTCATCTATTTTAAGTACAAAGTGTTTTTTTTTCAGAATTAATTTTGCATTAGCAGGGAAAAATATAGATAAAGGGTTGGTGACAAAGGTTACATGATGATTCTAATTACCTATTGCATAAAAGCATGTTTGTTATTGCTGTTCTCTGGCTGCAACAGTTCAATTGTACACTAATAATGTGTAACAGCAGAAGAAATCAATAGGACGTAAGCACTGCTGAGCTATGCTGTGGAAAATGGAAAGACAAAGACCATGTAATGTCAGTGCTAGTGGACAGTGTGTCATTAGCAGTGCCAGAGAACTGCTTTTTTCTGGCTTCATCAGAGCTGTATTCCTGGAAATCCATAAAGCTACACCTGAGAGATGCACTACACCCTTTGTGCTTTGAAGCAAGATCTGCTCCAAAATATAGGCTTTAAGGGGTTGATGCAAATTCAGCCAACTTCACATTAATTATTTGTGAGCAGTTTAAAATCTGCAGTGTTATGCAATGAGTGCTCTTACATAAATAATAAACTTTGGCCCAGTGGCTAAAACCAGAGGGCTTGTAAGTGCCCTATCAAAAATGCCATGGTGAATGAAAGAGTTTACTCAAACATGATTATTTTCAATCATTTACATTTCTTTACCAAAAGATAATAGTAACGGACCCAACCCCCCTGAGTATGTAGTAAACTAAACAAGCAAATACCCTATCAATTATCTGTTTGTTTAATGCAATACACACCCTGATGAAGGCTCTTTTTTTCTTATGTGAAAATTATTAACTATTTTGGTAAAAATAAATTAAGAATAAAATGCAATCTAAAAATGTATGAATGTCTCTGAATTATATAACAAAATCTCAAACCAAACAGCATTTATTTTAAATTCAACATAAGCACACATTTCAAGCTAAGTATTTAAATTCATAAATCACTGCAAAGATGGCTCAAAGGGAAAGGTTTAGCATCACATATTCACAGATGCCATTTTTTATATTAAGTGTCCAAATACTGTGAAGCCACTGCTTTTTATTTTTTATTTTAAGTTTGCCCGATTTAAGCTGTCAAAAAACTGCTTCCAAAAATCTGAAAAGTTTCACAAATAATTACAAAGAAACGGTAAGTAAAATTTAAAGTAACACTGAAATGGCATTTTCTTACGATTGCCAATAATCTTTGATCTATTTACAACTTTGAAAAAATATTTTTTTACAGAGTACTCTATCGTCTAGTGAATGAACTTTATAAGGTTATTTTGTAATCCAGAATTAGAGTCTGATAGCCCCACCCTCTCCGCTACATAAGAAAAACTGCGATAGTTGAGAGAATATAGTGCCCTGTCCAACATTTCACACTTAGTTTTTTTTTGTTTTTTGGTTTATTAAGTGCTGAGTATTTAAAGTGTAATTTTCAGTGTGAATATACTACTCACGTATTACAAACATCTCATTTCCCCAACCCCCTCCCACCTGCACTTTGCAGTTTTCACATCAGGCAGTGTGAGCAGGGAACTAAAGCTCACCTCCTCGTGGCAGGTCACACACAGTCGGCGAGCTGAGGGAAATCGCTAAGCAACAGCCCAAGTAGCTGACGCGAGGCTTGGTAGTTCTGTGCCCAGTTCTGAAGTGCCTGACATTGTGTGGCTTGCCATCGAGGCAGCAATGCGGACAAAAGAGAGCGGGGAGATGAGCCAAACACGTTTTGTGTTTTAATGAGCTAGTAGCGATCGGACATGCATTTGGGCTCTCTGTACCTCAGTGAGGGTCTATTGTCCGCCTTTGATGTAGTGGGGACATTGCATTTGTCCAGTCCTTTTGTGTCCACTGGGTGAAGTACACAAAGACACAAACACCTGTCACATGCCCGATTACCCTGGTGAAAGTCCCCCTATACACTACAGAGTTGTGTGGACTAGGCTTCTCCATGTAAAGGCAGTTTGCTACTTTCTGTCACTGAGATTTTGTATTGAAGTTTCATTGTACAAAGCATGACAGGAACAGCTGTGAAACTCAATGGCCCTGCTGGGATTTAAAAACACAAACAACGCACAAAATGTCTTCGGGTCCAAGCGGGGCACACCAGGACATCACCTTTACTGGCGCACAGAGGACACGCAAACATTGAGCAGCTGTTTTGTTTTATGTCTGGCCAGCAATAAATGACCCCACATGTGCATGAAATGCAGCATCAGCTCAAGCCATCAGTTCTACATGAGCTGGTCAGTATGGTTGATCATGCCAACACCTCTAGGCTTTTGTGCATACATTACTTGAATTGCAGAATACATGTGATCTAATGTATGGGGCATATGTGCATTTTTTTATGCATTCATTAAACTGTGGCAGCCTGCATGTCAGCAGTGAGTGTCACCCTTTGGATCTGTTGTCTATGTATGAATCTGCAATAGTGCTGCGTCAGGTCTTTTCCTAGACTGTTCAATAAAGCTCTGCAGCACACAGACACACAATCACAACTGCGACACAGACAACAGCAAATACAAACCAGCACTGAATTCTTTGTACAGGACGCCACAAATTAACTAAGCTGTTATCATTACTTCTGTTCCTCTTCTGTCACTCTTTGAACTGAAAAAACAGATTGCGGCAGAGGCTTTAAGCAAAAGCAATTAAATGACAGTATGCCAAGGACTGTTTTTCATATTTCTTGTTAGATTTACATACACCACCATTCAGAAGTTTGGGATGGGAAGGTTTTTAAAGTCCCAGTGAACCGGAAGTTGCAACTGATTTTATTTCAGTGCTGTGACATATATCCAAGTGAAACTACAACGGATATTCAAACCCAAGCCGTCAAACTGCCGTCATTGGAAAGGGAACGCCATTCCGGACCGGAAGTTACTTTTCAGATTTTGATTAATTATTTTGATTGATTACCACTGCAAACAAATGTTTTCTGTGTATTGACTTGCACAGATTAATTGTTCGCCCCTAGACCTGTAATATGTGCTAACAAAATAAAAAAGATCGATTTTGATTTCATGAGGACTTTAAAAAAGAAGTCTCTTATAATTACAAAGCCTGCATTTATTTGATCAAAAATGCAGTAAGAACTGTAATATTGTGAAATATTAATGTTATTAATAATTGAAATATATAAATATTAATAATGTTTAATATTAAAATGTAATGTAATACTGTGACGGCAAAGCAGCCATTCAGTGTTCAGCGTCACATGATCCTTCAGAAATCATTATATGCTGATTTGGTACTCAAGAAACATTTCATATTATTATTAGATTCAAGAGTTTTATTTGTCACATACACAGTTATATACAGAATATACAACCGGCAGTGAAATGTAAACCAATGTACCAAATGTAAACCAAAAATGAATGTTGAAAACAGGTGTGCTGCTTAATATTTTGGTAGAAACCATGATTCTTTTTTTCAGGATTGTTTGATGAATAGAACGTTCAAAACAGCATTTATTTAAATTAGAAATATTTTGTAATGTTATAAAAGTCTTTTACATTAATGTTAATTAATGTAGTATTCATTTATTTAATTCTCACAAATAAAAAATGAATGACTTGAAATATATACAAGTCATTTAGATCACTTTCAATATACGTTTATGGTGCTTTTTGTCATTTTGGGTCTTGACATCCACAGTCTTCATTTGTATATTAAAAAGAGGTCAAACAGGTTTGGAAAAATATGAGGGTGAGAGGAAATAATAACAGATAGCAATCTGCAGTGATTGGCTTTTAAAACAAATAGTCTGCAGCTATTGCATACCTGATGGTTGACCGATTCAATTTTATTCAATGGAGAAAATCTTTTCATTGCAGCATAACTTTAGAGAGCACTCATTAATGTGTTTCCAGCTGCTAGTGGCTTAATATAATACGTCAATACTGTATAAGCATGAAACCTTTGAAGAATCCAACACTAGTAGTCCATTTTCAGTTCAGCGTCTTTTCTGTCTCACAGGTATAACAGAGACGGTGGCCCAACTTGCATCTGGTTGGGTGACAGACAGGAATCTAGTTCACAAATATCACTACCATAAGGCCTACCTGATCCTGTGTGGTGTGGTCAATCTTCTCTCCCCTCTGGCCACCTCGTATATCTTGCTCATGGTCTACGCTGTCTTCTTTGCCATCTTTTGTGGGGGGTACATGGCCCTACTACTTCCTGTTCTGGTGAGTACTGAGTAGTACATACAGTTTTTGACATTCGGTAGGACCAATTTCTCAATACTTCCATGGGCGTCGGAAAGCAGCAAAAAAAATGTGGGTGGGTCCTCTCACAGAACATTTTTACTGGAGTAGATGTCATTTACATTAAGTACAAATATATCACCTTGTTTACTAAACGTCTGGTTGGGGCAGAAAAAATTAAGGAAATCACTGAATCATTTAGAGCGGCGATAGTGTAGGGGTTAGACGCATGGCATCAAGTTTTGATGCAAATCGACCCGAGGTTTGAATCCGCCTTTTGCCGAACTCGTTCTAATCGCTTTTCCCATCACATATCAGATCGGAAAGGCATTTATTTTCAATTAAAATGAAGAAAATATTAGAAAAGTGAAAACAAAGCGTCTAACGTGTTTAATAAGTGTTTATCAGTTAGGGATAGGTAAACAGACGTGCTCAATTAGAGACGTTAAAAGTGAGTGGGTCCAATATCATTGGTCTTAAAATGTGGGCGGGTCTTGTCCCACCCACATACAATGGTTCCAGCGCCCATGCTTAGGTCACTTTTTTTAAAACTCTACATACAGTGATCACAACAGTACTCTATGTGGGCTAAACTGTGGATCTTTTGTCATTGCTTTGGAACAAAATGCATTCAATGATGAGGACATCTTTCAAATTTCATGAATTCTTTTCATATTCTGACACAGTGTTTAGGCCAGTGTTTAAATACTTTTTCAAAACTGTTAAACTTAAGTTAACATTATACAGAAATCATAAGCCAGCAATTTTCCACAGTAATACCATATCAAAATAAATTCTGAATCTAAATAATGAAATGGTATGAAAACAATAAGATGTAGCTGAACACCTACATGGTTGTTAGTCTTTCAGTGTCTTTACCATTTATACAAAATGGGACATCTTATGAACTTAGGAATGTACTGGAATTTTGTATAGATAGTAATGAAATTGAAAAACTAACATGTGTAAGTGTTCTGCTACATCTAATTGTTTTGATTTAAATCTTAAACTTAATTGTTTTTAAATCTATTTAAATTTTTTATTCATTATATGTCAATATGGTATTATTGTAGAAATTACGCAAATTGCTGTCTTATTCAGTTTTGTATTATGTTAGGTTTTGAATTTAAGTTTAACAGTTTTGAAAAGAGTATGTTAGTGTGAATTGTTCTGTAGGTACATTATGCAACAATATGTAATTTTTCGCCGCTAGATGTCGCTTATTCAAAACAAAGGCGTAGCTTGATGACGCCTTGATTTCACGGTGCTTTTATTATGCTGCAGACGAGCGCTTCCGCTTCTTCCGGACAAGCGTTTATGGGGTAACGCAGCTGTTTTATCATAGATACATTTGCGTGTTGAAAGTTATGTTATAATGCTACTCTGTGCGTTCGCTCGACGGCTACTATGAGACACTTGTTGCACACTGCAGTAATCTAGATCGATATTAGGCATTGTAAAACATGGTACTTGCGGTAAATCAAGAAAACGAGATTTAAACAATAAGACTAACGTTAACTGTGTTGAGCTATATAACAATGATGAGTTTTCTGTCGATGAATGTATCCAAACAGTTGCTCACCAGTGTCTTTAGTGTTCCCATGGTTTCTACAAAATAAATCGAGGGTAACACGTGTATGATGTCTGTCATTGATAGGCGACGCATGGACATGGTTCGTGTCCTAGTTAAAATTGATTATTTCTCTGGATTTAAACATTCTTGAAAACATTTGGGGTAATGCAAGTACACAAGTCAACAAAAATATATAACATTGTTCTAGTGGTTTTGGGATATTTTAATTAAAAAACTTACATACTGTGCCTTTAAGTGATAAAATAATTAATTTAAACTGAAAGTAGTAATCATTGAATGCCTTTTGTGCCAAAGCAATGATAAATGATTCACAGTACAGCCCACATAGACTGCTGTTGCTGTTGTGTTCACTGTGTGAAGAGTTTTGAAAAAATGACCCAAGTGTCGAGAAATGTGTCAGCAATTGTAAGAAAAAAAAAAAACAGTAAATCAACACTGAACTGACTGAAGCTGAATAACATTTTCTTTACAGCACAATTTGAATTTGTCTCATATTTGATAAGTTCTGATTTGTTTTGTATTTTCCGGTTTATTACTGTGACGTTGCTCTGGAACATGTATTTTATAAAGTGCTCTATAAATACAGGTCACTTGACATGGACTGGCTGACAGGGTTTGAGGACATCCTAGTGCTGAGTGCCACTTCCTTCACATGTATTATTTGTGCTCATGAAAAGGTCTCCGTACCTTTCTAAGTATTGAGACATTGAGATCTTGTGCCCTAATACTGTGCAGGGCAGTGTAATGAGAGAGGGATAGATTGACAGGCAGCAGTATACCCGTTCCTCATAAAGGAATCTTAGGTTCTGCCTTTCAAATATGTTTACAATCTCAGTGAACCAGACAGAGGCAGAGTTGGTGCTTAAAAACCCTGGGGGGGAAACGTAGTTAAAAAAGTTGTTATGTTGAACTTTGCTTTAAATGAACAGAAACAAAAAATATTGATTCTTTGTGAACTCCCTGAACCTTAAGAAAGCAAAAACCAAATAAGAAAATACCATGTGTCAACACCATGTCATTACTCGCCCAAATGTAATATGCAAATCAGCTGTTCAGGATTTGATTAGTGAGTAAATGTGAAAGTCCTCAAATGTAAAAATGTCCATTCATAAGTTGAGGGTCTGTAAAACATTTTTATTCACCAAAGATGCATTAAACTAGTCAAACGTGACATTAAAGAGTTAACACTGTTAAATATATATTAAATAAATGCTATCCTTTTTAACTTTCTATTCATCAAAAGCATCATCGTATTAAGCAGCACAACGGTCTCTTGAGAATCAAATCATCATATTAGAATGATTTCTGAAGGATCATGTGACACTGAAGACTGGAGTAATGTTGAAAAAAATTTTTTTATTACTTAATAATATAATATAACAATAATAATAAAAATATATATAAGTCCACCGAAGACGAGCTTGGCTAACCCAAGTGCATTTTATTCCAAACATGAACGACGAAACCAACTAAACAGACTTGACTTATAACAAACTCACCAACAATAGTACAGGGAGCAACACTAAACAAGAAACAATGATAACACAAGGGATATTTATACACAAGGACAAATGAGTAATAATAAACACCAGGGGAGTATTCCAGAAAGCAGGTTATGTGACATACGTGGGTATGTTTAAGAGTGAGTAAACGGATAACCTCAACTTTCGGTTCCAAAAACGCAGAACATCTGGTTTACAAAAAGGTAACTTTCAGGGTATGTAAGTAGACATAGCAACTCACTCTCTGAACATAACCTGATTTAGTTTGCTTAAGAGGTATTCAGATGCGTGTTATATAAATAATATAGTTATATTAATATAACTAAATTTGTTATATAGTTGCAGTTATATAACAGTATATAACAATATTATACATTTAATTCTAAAGCACTATTACAACAAGGCGATGTTTAAATGTTAATTCAATTCATATTTATTTATTTTATTGTCATCTCACACATGGATCTGCATTCAATAAATTAGCATCAAACAAAAAATATAATCCTTATTCTCAGTGAATAACGGTTACTTATTAAAACAAAAAGGTCGAAAAATGTATTGCACAACCACCAAATAGGTGGCGATGTGCACTGAGTAGGTTATGTAACTCGCCATTAAACAAAAGAAGGAAGTAGAATGGCACGCTTTTTCTTAGCATGTGTTTCCATAGTGAATCATCGATTCGTCGCTCTGTTGAGAATGTCTTGTGTGTTAACCTGGAACATACTCTGAGTTGTCTGAACTTACTCCCGGACTCGTTTTTGGAACCAGCATACCTTGAGTAAGCAAGGTTTGGGTTAATCAACCGAGAGTTCAAGGTATATGTGACGGTTAGTTAACCTTGCTTTCTGGAATAGAAATGAGCATGAGCATGATCAAGCCAATGAACCAATGACAAAACAGAACTGATGAATACATGACAAAAAACAACCAAGAGGGGAACTCATGGAAGGATAACCAAATAATTAAATGTTGCTGTAGTGTATATGAAATATAATTAATATAAATATAAAACATTTTTATAAATATGTTTTGGAGAAAAGAAGTGTATCTATAAATATATAAGATTATGGGATTTACTGTGCTGTTTACATTTTCATTAAATGATAATGCCATGTCTATTTTTCATATCAAAGAGTTTGCTAACCGAAGCTCCAGTTCTTCTGGCCTAGTCAGAGAAATCAATCTGTCATATATCATCCATCATAAATATGGTTCATTTTCCTATCTGTGTTTTCCAGGTGGACTTGGTGGGTTCTGAAAAGCTGAACAACTCGATGGGGTTCTCAATGTTCTTTGTAGGGCTTGGCTGTCTCACAGGTCCTCCTCTGGCAGGTATGTGAGGTTTGGAAGAGATCCATGACTAGATCATATAAGCATCAATCGGTAAATGTAGCCTTGATGTCTCATGAAAATAACCTGCAGCTTTGGAAAGTCTTGGCCAGTCTTGATAATGTGTAAGACAAGCCTGCTTCTGTGTGTGTGTGGCTTGAGGGACACTGAGGTCATATAGTTTCATATTTCAATGTAAGTGGGCTACAGATGGGAGACATGTTAACCCATCTAAAAATAGGATGACCTGACTATTTAGATTTAAAGACTTATTTTTCCCCCTAATATGCAGTATTTGGCACCTTTTCATCATAATATAATGCTACTTTTAGGATTATGGAACAGATGTATATTTGTCTTATTTGCTGCTATTTATTAGCAATATACAACAATAAAATAATCTCATGTAGAACAGCTGTAAACCGAGGGACGATTCTTGGAAATACACATCTTGCAGAGGGGCCTCTTTAGGAAGGCGAGTATAGACCTTGCCCTGAACTCTGTTACACAGTTATGCTAACATGAACCATCTTGTCAGGGCCCCCTTTCACAATCCCCCCGCCTACCAAAAATAATGAGCAGCCAGGGAAGCAAAACTTTTTCTATCCTACCCAAGGCCTTTCCGGACTTGACCCACTGTTGCTTGCGTAGTGAAAACAAGCCGTTGTTTTAAAAGCGTATCCAGTCAGAAAACAGGTGTTCTGGGGTGGAAAGTGAAAAAAGTTTTCTCCATCTGTCCATCATTTTAAGCGTTAGGTTACTGAATGTCAGTTTTCCCCTTGTTTTCTTCATTGACATCTACTTAAGGCCAACAGTTTAATATGTCTAACGTATTGCGTTTTGTCCCGAAGGCTTCCTGTACGACTACACTCAGACCTACGACTGCTCCTTCTACCTGGCAGGTGTGTGTTACCTGTTATCATCGGTTTCTCTTTTCCTCGAGCCTCTGGCGAGACGCTGGCAAGCCCGAAAGAAACGGCTGGAGGCGATAAACGAAGAATTGATGTGGAATAACGGCTGTTTCTGCCCGGCGCCTCAGAGGAATGGTGCTGTATAATAAAGAAATAAACTCAAAGCCATTTTACTTTCCACCATGTCATGTGATTTCGCCCTCCGAGGGCTGATCGGAAGAGGACCTTGACCTGAACATTTGGCGGGACCACAGTGTGGCAAGCAAATGAATGTTCATTTGAATCCAGAGACCAATAAATTAATGCTTGAGGACACTACAATGCAAACTGTTTTGTTGGTGGGTGAATTAGAGTGGATTTTGTTGAATTGGTTTACTATATAAACATATAGTAAGTTTCCCTCATCGCAATCTTTAATGACAATTATATCAGCACAAAAACAAAATTAGGAGTCTCCATCACCACACAAGAATCATGAATCTAGATGTTCATTAGGAAAAAGCTTCCACTGACATTATTGTAAATTTGCGTATCACATGACACATTTTACTCACTAGAGGCAAATATACTAGACCTAAAATAAGGGTATTTTGTCAAATGGTGATGGGTCTATGCAATAAGCCTAAGATGGCTGCTTCCTTTGTGAGTCCCTGTTTTGAGCCTTTAATTCCTGTTCATGTC